>JARWCS010180982.1:0-22558 GCA_034783895.1 Geukensia demissa | reverse complement strand
TTCTCGATTAACCTTCATCAAAGATTCAAATGTAGCAAAAGAAGCACTCAAATCCAAACAAATCGAAATTGGAAGCCGAATCCGACGTCAGGGACAACTATTAAGTGCGTTACTTTTCAGTCACAGTCCAAATAACACTAGACATTTCAAAGTTTGTCAAGATTGAACTCTTTTTCTACCTGACTGAAAGTTTGACACTGATCATGCTGATGTTTATTGTTACACCTAACTTATAATGTCTAAATTCTTGATAAGTTTACTTAATACAAATTTTGTCGATATAATAGAAGAGGGCGTTAGATATTGTCATATATTATATGTTCTTTAGCATATAAAATAAGGGTTTTCGTATTTATTTGAGTTGGGTAAAAGTTATTTTTTAAAAAAAGGTTTATTTTTAAAAAAAGAAATAACAGATAAACAATTTGCACAACACAATGTTTTCTTTGATTTCTTATGATATTTAACACTTATTTCATTTGGACGCTTTTTTAATTAATGCCGTATTAAGAGAAAACTTTAGAATTTTGAACTAGCAGAAAAAATGCGATTTCTCTTTCGATGTCGGGAACTTTTGTTTTATTTTGCATTACTTGTATTTGTTTTTTTTATCGATCCCGAGTGTTTAAACCATTTCGTATGCTTTATCGTTGATTTTCATGCCGCTGTCCTGCGTTAGGGGAGGTTGCGCGCTTACAAACTTGATTAACCCTGCTAGTTTAACCTCGCAGACAATCATACCATATTTTCATATTGTATACTTTAGTTTTTTGGTTGTTTCTTTAATTTGGATTCAAAGATTTTAGTAGGATATGTAAACATGACCACTAATGCAGTTTGTTTTTTAGTTACGAAATACATTCGTAATACTTATAATATATGAAGTTACAAGCAGAAAATGAAAAATAAGTATATTAAGTTATATTTCGACACTGAAAAATAATATCATGCATATTTCAAAACATTCAGATTTTTTTTCAGAGTTTTATTTAAGTGGATGGTGCACCGGGACCCTGGAGAGAAAGTGTTTGATACAAATTCTGGCGCTAACACTATTGAAAATATTATCGAGGAGTTCAAGCACGGAAAATCTACGCACGCTCAAATTTTCAGAATTATGTGTCTGTAAGTGGCAATGTTTCTAACCGCATAAAACTTTTTTCAACACATTATATTGTTCCTTGGCTATACAAATGTGCTATATAATTTTCTTAAAAGCAATATTTTGCAGAAAACATAGTAGAAAACTAATTGTGTTGCTTATTGAATTTATTCTCCATGTTAAAGGCATAGAATTTTTTTGTCATATTTTCAAATAATTTGCTGCAATGCAGTTTTTACATTTTCAGATATGCTGGTCTGAATTGTGAGATCACATGTGGCAACTGTTTCTACATTTTTCAGATACGCTGGTCTGAATTGCGAGATTATATGTGGCAAAGCAAAGGGAAAAGACTACAGACCTGCCGATTCTTGCAACGATGATAAGTACCAACATTGCTGGAATGCGGTTTGTCTTGATGGTAACTGGTTTCCGGTCGATGCTAAATGGGCCGCAAAACGAAAGGTAAGCCGTTAGCCGTTCGCAGGTATCCATAGATGGATTTGGCTTTTTGTTTCCGATTTTTTTTGTCGATATATAAACATGTTAGTAACTTAAATATATTTATTGCATTGGTCAATAGTCTTCTGTGGCTGTTGAAAAACCGTAGGATTATAATAGCAATTGGGAAATTTCATGATAACTAAATGTCAATATGTCAAGATCAGTTGCTTAAAAACATATACTGTTCTGTTTGGAAGTCTTTTGTAGCAATTATTTAGAAAACTTAGGAAAAATAATTCATTTCTACTTACAGAATCATCCAGAATCTGAAGAGTTTTATTTTCTGACAGATCCCGAAAAGCTACTTCTCAGTCATTGGGCTTCCAATCCAGTCTGGCAGCTTGTAGATCGCCCAATATCACTGCAGGAATTTGAGAATTTGCCATTCGTTAAACCACACTTCTTTGCCTGTGAATTAAATTTCATTGGCAACGTCAAATGCATTTTGCAGACAAAACGTGGTCAGGTTAAATGGGATTTGGGAGTTACAAAACCTACCAAATTCTTTTACAGATTCATTGCAGTGGAAACCGGAAAAGAATCAGCTGATGGACAGCAACTGAAAAATTTTGTTTACCATGAAGTACACAATGGTCGAGCAAATTTCATACTTCGATCGCCACCAACAGGGCTATATTGGTTAAAATTGTTTGCAAGACGACTACGGACGGACCGGAAAGAAGAATGTTCAAAATTTCAGGAAGTAGTTTCCTATAAAGTACAGATCGACCAAACGTGCATAGAAGACGACCCGCTACCTTGCTGCTGGGATAGAATATGGGGACCAGGTTTACGGACGGAAAAAATGTGTTTATATCCGGTGCAAAAAAGAGGAACCATCACCACCACTGAAAAAACTGTTTGTATTGAAATTAATAAAACTAGACCAGTCAATATTTATTGTAGATGCTCTAGGAACGACTGGAATGAAAAAGAACTGCAGAAGTGTATTAAAATACAAGACAATGATACAAAAGCATACGTAGTTCTTACAATGCCGATGTCAGGTGAATATGGCTTAGAAATTTATGGTAGTTTCCCTAATCAGCCAGAAAATATGTACACTCATGTCTGCCAATATTTGATCGTCTGCACTCGAAGAGATGATGACACAAATGAAGAACTGCTACAGAAATACTTACTGTCGCCTGATAATAAATGCCTAGAAAACTTTGAAAAGATAACTGCTAAAACGGTAAGTCTATTCCATGTACTCAAATTAAAAAAAATAACATTCACATAAGTTTTATTTTTACCAAGAAAGCTATCCGACCAAGAAAACTTGACCAAATTTGCAGTGCACTGAAAATATTGTCAAGGACATGTGACTTATTAGAATAAGATTTAGAATGAATTAAATATTTTGTTGCATCATTTTGTATAGTTGTTCCCAACTAGAACTATGAGGAGGGAAACATGATCCTAGATGTTGAAATTTAAAAATAATTTAAAGCAACCTAGATCTGCGCCAAACGTAACCCAAAACTACTTTCTATGTTTGTTAACAAATGGGGTAAACCATATGGTCATCATCATGACCTGAAGCGGTCATTGACATTTTAACCATGCCATGCATGATGTTGACCAGCGAGTTGGGCTAAAGGGAACACCCTGGACATATATTTGCTGACACTTACCGTTTTATGTGTAAAACTAATTGTTGGTTGTAAACATATATTATAGCAAAGTTAAATAGTCACATGCCCCCCCTAACCATTGCCACATCTCCATTTAAAAGAAAGGCTGCAGTGTATATCCATTTTCAATTTGCACCACTAGTTACCAACTGTAATCAACTATTGTTTGTTATATTTGCCCCTACTTTTATTATTCAAAAAATAATTTGACACAGACAACTACTCTTACATCATTAAAACAAGGACCTTAGAGCTCTTGTGACACAAGCTATTAGAGTACTCTGATGTAAATGTGGATTCTTACACCCCCATTCACAAAGATCTGTTATAATAAAGCAAATAACGTCTCCTATTCTCTCCCAACATTAATAAACTTATTACCTCCCTCCCCAAATATTCCTTACTGCTTAACTAAAAAAAAAGAAAATTCTGGTTCACCCTGTCTGGTGGAAGAGTGTTTCAAAGCACTGTCATCAATCTCTTTTGTGTCGATTTTATTTATTCCTTGATATGTACAAGGCAAATTATTTGTAGAGAGAGAGAGAGAGAGAGAGAGAGAGAGAGAGAAATGGCGGGTTGAAAACAAAGTTCTAGGACGCGACACATTACTCAGATTTCCCCGTTATGAACGTTCTATGAAGATCATTCAATACGACATTTTGGGATTTTGTGTAGGAGGATTAAAATCATCGCTTTGGGTATTGACAAATGACAACAGATATGTTTCTACTATTGTAATCTTAATAACTATTGAATCTATCTTCTATTATTATCAAAAACCAGCTTTTAATACAAGTAACCGACGGGAACTAGTGAAGCCTTTCAGAGCATCGTAATTAGGTAACCTCTCGTATGTGTGGGATTAGTGTTCCGGAATCTCTTATTTTCTGTGTAGTATTTTGTATGCAATTAATTGTCTTTTCTTTTGTCTTTCACCGGCTACATTATTGTCATTCTTTTGACTTTCGATTTCTCTATGGTGAGTGGATTTCTTATAACGTTTTTACGGACAATTAAGAATGAAAACAGTTAATATTCTTGGCATGTCATTTGTAGAAACTGAGCAAAAGATCTGAGCATGAAAATTTGTCCTTAGCCAGTGAGAAATCAAATAACGATAGAATGAATTAATATTTTAAATAGAGCTGATCAACCTCTTAGTCACTAAAATAGACCTAAACATAAATGCAGGACCCTACTGAATTTATTGTGTAAATAAGCTTAATTACAGGTGGAAGTCTGTAAAATATACCTCATAATATCACCAAAGATCATTGACTATTGAGTGTAACCTTATTCAAGCTTTATTAAACAATAAATTTGCACACCAAGAAACGGAGAAAATTGTTGAATTTAGCAGTCTTCACAAAGCAGTCAACAAGGCGGAAGGGTGCAATCCCAACTCCTTGAGACAAGCTCTAGACCGCCCCAAACAAATAAAAACTGTATACATAAAATTAAGAAAATCTTCGTCAATTTTATAAATATACATTTGTAAATAAAAAAAAAACAAAACAATGTGAAAGACAACCGATTATTTTGACTCCCTGGACAGGCACGTGATACATGTGGTCGGGTTAAATATGTTTTTCTGGTACCAAACATCGGGCCAAAAGTAAAATCAAAGCAAACCAAAGCTATAAAAGATACAATATGAAAAGTAATACAAGAGTGTACACAATACAGGTAGAAAGTATTTTAACAGCAATAAGAGTACTAACAAAAAAACCCAAAACCCATGCAAAAATATTATATCTTTCTAAATAATGCATACAGTTTCTGAAAGTATGCTAATGGTGCAATTCCCGATGATAAAAGACCAATTTTCTGCGCAGGCTATGTCATCAAACAAAGTTCTTCCGAATATTTAATACTGCATTGTCAATAATCGTGAGGAACAAAAACAAGAAGGGTTGCCAATATCAGTACCTATATAATTTAGTGATAAGGGTGCCAAGATTTATCAATGTGCATAAAATAATTAATAAGCAGGTCAAGTAGTGGCTTCATTTTTTGTAAAGTTCGAAGGAAGACCCTTGCCCCTTGTTGCTGGACTGTGATAATAAGGCTAAGGTCATGTTGTTCATGATGGACTTGACTTAAAGACGAGAATAAATCTGGTATAGATAAAGATTCTCAACATACTGTTTTAATCAGTCATAAAGTATTATCATATAAGTATTGACACGTTTGTAGCATTTAATAAACTTGTAAAATATTTGTACACCTTTTTTTGGCATTTGAATTTGTTGCATCTTTATTGCCATCAAAATGACAATAACTTTTAAATCTTATGTACATTTCATATCATCATAACATTTTCATTGAAAGTAAGACCGTTGTTTACAAACAGTAAAAATTTTACCTGAGATGGTTTTGTTTGTTTTGTAGGAACCAGTGGTTAACAGTATAGCGAATGGATATGGATCACCTCCAGCGTCTTTCAAACTGTCGGTGGTCGATATGGACGATGACAAACTACCCGGCCCAACACCAGCACATTATCTTTCTTATCAAAAGAACACAACAACAATACCTGGGATCAACATGCTAAAAAGGTTAAGATTAGTCTTAATTTATAGTATATACAGTTATAGGCAATATAGCTACGGCATCTAACGCTAGGTTAGAATCTTGGCAAGCAAAATGACTACTTTTTATACCTGAAGTATTGAAAATCTATTTTACTTGGATAGTAAACCGATCTATATATATTTGTACAATTCTTATGTCCTTTGATTTGATGCACCCCTCGTTTAGTTGATCGTAGTTTCAGTTATGATGATGAAATGTACAATTTATGAGATACTTACCAAGTTTTCTTTTTCACTTGTTTTGATATAATAAAGCTAAAAGTACGAAAATTATACCAAGAACAAGATAAATGGTAAATTTAAAATACTCAACTTGCCATATTAAGGCCACTCCAAATTTATCAATAGTTCTTCGGATTTGCTCGCTTCTGATATTATAGGTACAAAATTTTAAAAAAATCTCTACTCGCTCCATTTTTATCTCACCTTTCAGAAATTTCAGCGTTATTCCTAGATATAAAAATAAAAATTTAATCGCCCACTTCTTAAAAAAATTTAAAAATGTAGGAAAAAATTTAAACTGTTTTTTTTTCAATTTTTGAAGTTGCGCTCCAATATTTTGCCATTTCAAGAAAAAAATTAAACCAAAATTTTCGCTCGCTCGCACGTGTTTTTATCACAAAAAATCCAAAAAAACTAGAAACAGATCTGGATTGCCCTAATTGTAAATTTAAGGTGAGAGTGAGAAAACGAAAACATTTGTACACGAGGCCGGGCTTAACCTTTAGGCTAGTAACAGTCTTTGTGTTGGCAAAAAATTAGTATTGTCATTCAATATTAGACAAAATGTTACCACTGTAAGACCACAACAAATTCATTTCTAGTTCTTTGGATTTTTAGTGATAAAAATAGGCGCGAGCGAGCAAAATTTTTAATTTAATTTTTTTTCTTGCAATGGCAAAATATTGGAGCGCAACCTAAGAAACTGATGCAAAAACAACAGTTTAAAGTTTTTTCCTTTCTTTTTGTATTTTTTAAGGAGCGAGCGAGCAAATTTTAATTGTTTCATGTCTATGAATGATGATGAAAATTTCTACAAAGTGGAAAAAAATGGAGCGAGAAAAGTTTTTCTGAATTTTTGAACCCATAATATGAGGAGCGAGCGAATCCGAAGAACTATTTGGAGTGGCCTAATGTCATTGTATTAATTTAGGAAAAAAGATTAACATTTTTGTATATGTATTTAAAGGTTTCTGAGGGAAAATTTAGTACATTCCGAGAACTTGTGTGGGACCTGGTATTTTCTAAGAAGATAGAGGACGAAATCACAATTGCAAGGTATGTAATAGGTTAAGCTGACTACAATTGGTAACATTTTTCTGTTTTACATTGGAATTACAAATACTCATTGAATAAATCAGGTAAATTAAGAATGGTATCTTTAATGTTTTTTACTAAAATGTATATGTATTCTTCAACTCAACTTCCATAAGGTAAATGTTTAGACAGTGATTTTTGGTCTTGAATCTAAATTTGAACGAGAGAAAAAGACACCAAAAATAGACTGAAGAAATAAATGAAGATAACAATTTTAAGCATTCTCTTCTTCGTGACAGTTCAGTTTGTTTAGTCTTTGCAGTATTGTTTACCATCATTTTATATCACAATTACATTTGGATTTATAACTATCACCGCATTTTAAATATACTGTTGGAAATGTTTTCAGAATTTTGTTTTTGTGGCTGGCATCTATCAATAAGAATGATCTAATGTTTGATGATGTAGAACCAGGAAGTCCGGAAGAGGTTTTGGGTGGGTTAGGTAGTGGTAGAACTACATATGCCATGGCTTATCATACCTTGTGTCTGTGAGTATTTGGTAATCATGTATACTATAGCATGTAATATTTAAGTAAACGGAGAAAAAAGATGTACCCTTCATGACACCTGATCCCACTCCTTGTTTATTTAGGATTTCGTGCGATTCCTTCCGGATTTGACACAAATTGACACTCCCGATTTTGACATCATGATTTGACATCAAGGACTCTACGACGGGTGCTGCGCGCAAGACAGGGGAGGCTTACCCTTCATGAGCAGCTGATCCCCGTCCTGTTTTGTAAAGGAGTTTGTGGATTCCAAGCTTTTGTTTTTTTTGTTTACGTTTTATCTTTTAGTTTGTTTCAAATTTGTCTGTGCACTTTTTATCTCTCGCATGGGTATTCTACACTGGACTTACCTCAACAGAAAATCATTATAACACTGAATATTATCTAATAACTACTACAAATCGCGGGTCTTACCTTATAAAGCAAATTTGTGATATTGTTACAGGGAAAGGTAGCCAAAAGTCCAAAAAATCAGGAATTTATTTCACAATGCATAAATCATGAAATGAATTCTGCATTAAAAGTCACATGACAGAATATGGGCTTAAAATGTATTCAAATAGTAATTTTCAAAAGAATTTTCTACAGCAATTTTACATCCTCTTCAACCTTTAACCACTTAGGCTGTATAAAACGCAGGGATCTCGATATCGTACCTATCCCTGTTTGAATGGATACATATCTGATCTTAAAAATCTAAATATAGAAGTGGTATTATTATTTTTTATTGTAAGTAAATTGATGTTTAAGTTGGTTGTCATATGAACTTACAATAAATAAATTTGTAATCTCTCATCAGCAACTTAAACTTTTACAATTTTATTTAAAATAAAACTCCCTGTGAAAAGCTCTATATTGCCCAATTAATTAAAACGTGTATACATAAAACAATTCTGCTCTTTCCTGAAAATTATCGAAAAGTACATGTAACTAAATGACAAACCTATGATCACAACAAGGACCTATAAAATAAAAAATCACCAAAATCCTTAACCTACTCTTCTTAGCTACTTTATCTGTCTATTCAAAGCAGGGTTCATACATCTTTACTCAATTAATATGCTCTCGTCCTGAATATACATGAAATATTTTTTACTGGACGTTAGCAAGGCAATCTTAATGTAAGTTTCATGAACTGAGTCTTTCAAGGTTTAGTTATCAATTCTTAAAGCAATCATACAATCTGAAAAGAGAACTAAGAAAGAGCTATCTTACCCTTAAGCATTTCAGATATTTCAGGTGTTGTTGTTTGTCCTGTTCTCATGTGAAAATTGTTGATTTTTTTATAATTCCGGCAATATCTAAATTTTTGCATTTCTGTTACCACCAAACTTATTTTTAATGAAAATACACAGACTTTATATCATAAATATATTCTTATAGATATAAAATCTATCATAATATTTCTAATTTTCTAATATTCACAAATCTTTTGACCAAAAACTGTGATAATGAAAAACGACAAAAAAATTTTCAAATTTTCAACATAAGTGGAGAACTTTTTCTGCATTGCATTCTATAAGTATTATAAGGATTCCTTCAAATTATTATTCCAAAATAAGTAAAAAGTAAGAGACTCAGTTCATAAAACGTACATTAGTTACTTTGATTACAGACAATAACCCTAAGACCTTAAAATGCAAGTTTAAAGTTAACCAATGTCAAGTAAATATGGCGAATTTTGAAATGCTATCTGTACATTCAAGGAAATATCACTCATCAGTAGACATATTAAAGCCGAGATCCAAACATTTTAACATTCAAACGAACCGAACAAACGCTGGGTATTTAATTGATCTTAAAATTGAAATGATACACAATACATTGAAGATGACCTTTTCGGATTGTTTTTGATAAATATAGGTGCGAGCGAGCGAGCGAGCGAGCGAAATTTTTTACTTTAATTTTTTCCCGAAATAGTTTAAATTTTTTCCCTTCATTTTAATATTTTTAGGAGCGAGCGAGCAATTTTTCTATATTTAGGAATAACGGTGAAAATTTCTAAAAAGTGAGAAAAGAATGGAGCGATTAAAGTTTTTTTTTGAAATTTTGAACCCATAATATGAGGAGCGAGCAAATCCGAAGAACAATTAATTAATCTGGAGTGGCCTTAGAGTTTTTTTTTATCTAATTTTTGCAGTGCCTTCATTATGAGGCAAATGTATTAAATACTCTCAATGCTAGAAAAAACGTTAATTTAATATGAATTTATTGAAATACAATTTCATGATAAAAACCATATCTTACGCAAGAATTACAAAAATGACCAAGTTAACTTATTCAGTAACGACTTGGTGACAAATATTATCAAAATTACCTTACCTTTTTTATTATAGACACAGTGGACTTGCATGTAAAGTAATTACTGGTGTAGCAAAAGGGTCCGACTACAAACCAGGACAGTCCTTAGGACCAGGATCAAACCACCACACTTGGAATGTTGTATTAATCGATGGTGCCTGGCGTCTTGTAGATGTCAGGTTTGCTCGCAGGCCAATGCAGACATCGACTGGAGAAATGTGCTACGAAATTGACAACCATTTCTTCCTTACGCAACCCGAACAGTTTATATATACCCACTACCCGGACGATATTAGATGGCAGCTATTGGATCGTCAAGTTTCTGAAGAAGAATTTTGTAATATGCCAGTAATGACACCTCATTTTTTCCTTCTAGGTTTAGACCTACTTAGCCATAAATGTGCAAATATTTATTCTAGTGACCTGGTGTATATTGCCTTAAAATATCCAAGTGATAAATCTTATAATTTTACCTTCCGTGTACAGCAGGTAGATGGTACTGATGAATTCCAAGGAATAAAATTTAACCGATACGCCATGTTAGAAGCAGCAGATGGCATGGTAACTTTCCGCATAAGACTACCAAAAGCTGGGAATTATGATTTCATTATCTATTCAAAAGAGGATTCTGAGAAGAAGGATAATATGTTTGCAGAAGTTTGCGGTTACAAGATAATACAAGAAGCAATATCTGAAGAGCACAAGCCATACCCTCCTTGTGCTTACCAGTCTTGGGGTGTAGCGTCAGCCTTTCATAAGTTTGGTTTGACAACCAAGCAACATTCAGCAATGATTGATACCGATGAAGGAGTAGCTAAAATTGTGATAACGTCTCCAAAACCAATGCAATTCAGAAGTAGACTACTCCACCATGAAAATAATACAGAGTTCGAAGGTTATGTAACATACAAGACCATTAATGGAGAGAACGTATTTAATGTTACAGCCCCATTTAAAGGAGAATTTGGTATGGAGATTTACGCTAAGGATCCAGATACAGATACAAAAAAGATGCGACATGTAGCACAATTTTTAATCTTGTGCAATGAAAATGTTCAGACATTACAACTTCCGAAGCTACCATCTGGTTTCCTTGGTCCACAACCTATGCTGGTTAAATATGAAATTACTGCTGAGAGTCATCCTGACCCTGTTATCCATACTGGTAAAAACAAAATCGAAATTGTTTTTAAGACAATAGAGGCTATGAGATTTACTGCTAGTTTATCCGAGGTTGAAAACAACCATGACTGTTCCGAGAATGTTTTTATACAGTCCGACGACACGGAAATAAAACTTTTAGTAGAGCTACCAAGAACAGGATTCTTTGTATTATGTGTACACGGAAACCCCTTTACCGACAACAGCCATCAGATTCCCGGATTGTATAACTACCTTATCAACTGCAAGGCTGTAACCGAAGAGGTAACACGATATCCAAAACAGTTTGGCTACTGGAAGGAGGGATGTTATATGTGGAAACCTATGACCATTAAAGCGGGACTTAACGGTGAGTTTGTGCCGTTCTCAGTCCGCGTACCACGTGCTACAACTGTAGCCGTAGTAGTCAATAAAGATTGGACTCCTCTAGCTCTAAATGAGGTATCAGGAATTTGGGAAGGATCAGTTCAAATAAACTGTACCGAAAATACAAACAAGGTTGTGTTGGTTGCAAGTTATGGAGACGATCAGCTTAGATTTGCAACTTTGTTAGAGTACAATTTATAATGATTTTCACAACTCTTTTTCATTATACTTAATAATTGTTTTTCCTCACAAATACTGTTGATAGATACCTCTTTTTCAATTTGTTATCACTTTATTATTCGGAAATGTCCTTAAATCATATCAAAATTACTTATCGTATTTATCCGATGCCGTGCAGTATAGTGTATAATGTACCTCAATTTTAGCCAGCGATGAATCCTTTGGTGATCATATTTGTGTTAGATGAATGCTGTTTATAATTGTTAGAATAAAAATGAAGTATATTAATTAGGTTCTTAGATTTAAATTTGACAATCTCTCTTTACCAATTTTATGTTAATCATCGTATTTATTTTAATTAAATCAATGATATAATAACAATACCTCAGATGTCGACTCTATTACCGCTACAATGTTGAAAATGGCCTAAAGCTCCAATCAAACAATCATCTCTGTTAGTTCAACAATACTAGTTTACTTTCTAGAAACGACAAAGACGTTCTATGAAGGATCGTTATCCAAAATCATATGAAGGATCGTTACCCAAAATCAATCATAAAAATAAAAATATAATTTTAACATACAACACTTGAATTGTACACTCAATTATAGATGGTAATTTCATTACGTCTGAGTCGGTGTTCTTGATTATCTTCACCTGTCACGCTCATGGCGAAAAATTGGGAAACCAGATGATACAGATGGGGACCTATAAATAGTTCATCAATAGCGGTACATGTATCGACGTAATTGCAAATAAGTAATAATCCAAAAATTTTATATTTTATTCGGTATTCTCACTGCAATAAGTTGTCAAAACCAAATTAATATTTAGCAACAAGGATCATAAAAATTGTCATAAACTGTGCAGTGGGCAATGAGAGAAGCCCAATGTGCGCCTATTGGAATCCCAGTTGGCTGAATTGAGGATAACACACAATTGAAGTATGCTAAACTGATAAGGATCATTTACAACCACTTTTTTAATATAAATTTTTATACATTTGTAACCAAAATATTTTAAGACACAAAGGAACAAAAACGAATCGACTGAAGGTAAAGTAGGCTAAGAAACACTCTGCAACGCACAACTGCACATAAAGTACATAAACAGCGAAAGATCTTCATTAAAACAGGAGTGAATTCGTGCAGAATCAAAGATACCAAATTTAATTTGTACATTTCTTAATTAATGTTTAAAAATTGGGATAAAAATTGAGCGAGTAAAGGTTTTAGGAAATTTTGAACCCAAAATATGAGGAGCGAACGAATCCGAAGAACTATTAATTAATTTGGAGTGGCCTAATGTAAGAACATTTATATTTCTTCCAATGGCCAGACAGTGGGCCAGAATTTTTTTTTCACTCCAGATGTTGGCCAGATTATTTTTGTGACAAAAATCAGGGTAAGAACATTTTTTCTAAAAAATCCTAGACCCATCCCCTCCAAAAAAAAAAAATAATCCGTGCCTAAGCATGTATGTTACGTCTTCCATGGTTTGATCGGTTTTCGTTCACAATTTGGTCTATTGAAATCCAACATGAAGTATATGTATGTAGATTTTTTTACATAATTTCGAGCAAAAAATAATAATACTAATACTGAAGATGATTTCAGAAAAAAAATCATTCATGGAGAAAGGCAGACTTTCAAGATATACTGAATAGTACCTCTCTAAAATCAACATCTTTAAACTGATTTCATTGTACCCCGATTTAGTCATACACAATGTTTTAAATACAAACGACGATAAAAATGAATAATATTACAAGTCCAGTGTAAAATACCCATGTGAGAGATCAAAAGTGCATAGGTCAAAGATACAAGACAAATTTGAAACAAACTAAACGATTTGTTGATAAAACAAAAACATTAAAAAATAACCGATTATACCTTTTTGGGGATCCCTTTAAGCCCTCTTTGCACACTCTTTGTCAAGTATAACACCTGAGATAAAGTCAGATTTGCAACTTTATTTTACAAAATTTCATATTATTTTACTTACAGATAACTCTTTCTATCCTGAATGATACAATTGACTATTTTTATTAACAAGGTTTACTGCCCTTGTACCATAATGAAGTTATAAATCAAAGTGGCCATAATAGTATAAGGTTCCATTTAAGTCAAAATATAGGACACTGATTAGCAAAGAAAAAATGATAATATTTTTGTTTAGTTTTCAATGAATTATTGAAATAACAAGCTTACATTTTTTACACAAAGGCCACTCTAAATTTATTTCTAGTTCTTTGGATTTTTAGTGATAAAAATAGGCGTGAGCGAGCGAAATGTTTTGTTTATTTTTTTTTACTTGCAATGGCAAAATATTGGAGTGCAACCTTAAAAAACTAATACAAACACAACAGTTTAAAGAGCAAGCGAGCAAATTTTAATTTTTGTATTTAGCAATAACGGTGGAAATTTCTAAAAAGTGAAAAAAATATATAACGAGTAAAGTTTTTTGAAATTTTGAACCCATAAAATGAGGAGCGAGCGAATCCGAAGAACTATAAAATAATTTGGAGTGGCCTAAGCTATCGAATTCTTCTACACGATAAGCTACGATGATCTGGATTGCACATTTACAAACCTCCTCTGTGGTTTAGAATGCAACTAGTTCGAACTCGTTTACATTGGCTAAACAAAAGGAAGGCTAAACGGGAGAATATGTGAGGTCATCGTTCCAGAGTTAATACCAACAAATTCCCTACAGTTTACCAACATTTTAACCAACCGGACCACTCAATCTAGTTCGAAGAAAGAGATACCATCCGTCTAATATTCCGAACATATTAGTACACCCTTCCATAGACAGATGAAAGCATACTGGATTAAAAAGCTCGGAACAGCAATACCCTATGGGTTCAACGACAAAATTGATAGTATAGGCAATTTATCAAGTCCAAGTTTCAGCAGTATTAATGAGATGAACATTTTGACAATAATCCTAGACCTAAACGAAGTCATGGCCATCAACATTTTACTTCACCTACTTCTAAAATGCATGATGTATCATCTTCTGTTCGTTTAAAAACCTCTAGACATGCAACACATTAAAACCGAACTGTACTCTCTACAATTTTCCAAACTGAACTCATTATACAAAGAATGTTTACAAACCCCTATTTCGGACCCTTATTCAGATAACTACAAATTAGTTTCTACAAATCTTGATATAAGTCAACATCGCTTGTTCAAACCTGCGACATTACATGGAAATAAAAAGGAACTCTTCGTTTTCTTTCGATTTAATTTGCTAACAAAGTTTCAAAGATTAATCTGCTCCAAATGTTTCCTATACCTATACTTCATCTATTGCACCCAAGATATTCAAATCGTGTATTGCGAGATCTCAGTTCTGAAGACCTAAAGGCTAAACATCCTGACTGCTCTTGTGCCAATTCCAATATGGTCCTGCTGGCCACGTCATTACAGGAGATTTGAATATTTTGGAGAACGAATCTCTTAAAATAACTAAATAAAGGACCTAAATTTCGTGAGCCGCAGCCCATCGACTGGAAGAACAACTTAAAGGCATGGAGGATGTTGATACCCTTTCAGAATGAATGAAAGCTGTAAGTTTATTTATTCAAATTAGTATAAGCAAACATAAAACATCCATCTATCTTCAAAAATCCAGACGTTGCTAAAACTCTATCATTCATGACAAATATGGTGTGTTCCCCGAACGCCTACTGGACTAAAACAACACTTCATTAGGTTGGGGATTAAGGGGCACATCAAGGGGGAATGCACTGATTACTTTACCTGTATTGACCTATGGTTTAATAATTATTTACATAGTAGACATTTAGATACTGTGTCTTAAATGAATTCAATGTTGCAATTAAATGATAAACTTTTTTTAAAAATAAGGATTAGCAAAGTAATTAAGAATTTTATATGTTTAATTTACCCCAAAAATAATAATAGAATTAAAAAAAAATCTTCAAAAATATAATTTTGTTATGTTTTAATATAGTACTTCCAATTTCATTTATAAGGAAAAGTGAGTTGTTGGCATTAAAATTAAAAATAGATTGTAATAAAATTTATCGAAGTGGATAGTAAGTTATTCTTAATTACTTAACTTATCTATAATGTATAGTGTTATGAATGTAAATCATATACCTTGAAGATCCTAGCTGTTCAAGTTATCATGCAACCTTAAGTCTTGAACTGTACAAGTTGCAAAAGGATTACATAAAGCAAAGCTTACGCTATAATTGCCCAGTGGCCTTCTAACTTGTTGATCAAAGCAAGCTAAGAAACTGTATATAATGGGATGAAAAATTCAAAAGCTCTGCATTATTCTTTCTTAATATTTTTTTCAAATTAACCTGTATAGTCAATAATTTGCATAGTTATTTCCGCAAATACCTCTGTCTTTTCCTAATTTCTGTTTGTGACTAAGTGCTACTATGTGCCCTTTTTATAATTTTGTTTGTCATAAAGATATAAAACAGTTTTGTGAACATTGTGTTTTGATAGTATATGTTGTATTTGATTGGCCCATATGGGCACAATATACAGTTAAATAAATAAAAATAATAAATATATATATAGATGTTCTATTAAATAAAACAGTATCTTTTAATGTATAATTCTCCCTTTTGCCAAGACCAAAATACAAAATGTACCGCATATACATGTAGATGAAAACAACAAGTATAGTATCAACAATTCTTTTATTTAGCTGTTGCTGTTTTATCATTAAAAATAGGCATTTCTTTAATTGCTACATGTATCTGGTATTTTTACCTATTACAGGTAACCTTAATTACACTACCCTCTTGAAGGCCTCTTAATCCCTAAACTTGATTAGATGTTTTTTTAGTCGAGTAGGCATTCGGGGAATAAACCGTTTAAGTAACAAGAAAGTGTTTCATGCTTGGATGTTGAATTGGGGAGTATAGAAAAAAAAAAGATATTCCAGAGCACCTGAACTCAACTCTCATTGTTTATATAGGGTTGTTTTTGGTAATGTTTTGGCTACTGATGTTTGTCTTTTGTTTTGTTTGTTATGGGAATAAAAGGTCACTCATATATCATATAAAACTTCTCAATATCTAGTCAAATTGGCAAACTTGCATTTTTGAAAATGAAAAGAATGGGTAAATGGAAGAGAGAATGCACTCCAACCACGAGAAAAAACACAAATGATTTTACAAATCTAGAGGTCTCCACTTGTCTGTTGTCTGACAATTTCAGTCTGCCCCTTTGATATCTGCATATTCATTTTGACCAAAAAATAATATATGAATTTAATTGTATGCACATTATTCATACTAGCAGCACATTGCCTAGCAATATATCAATTACCTTACAGATTTCAAGAAAAGCAAACTTCCTAGTAGAATAAAAAAAATGTCTGCCAGAATATTAAAATGTACATTAAAATGCTGAATGCCTAGAAAAAATTTAAAATTTGCTAGCGGGTTATAAAATTCCTAACAGAGTGTCAGAAAGCTAAGAAGAATATTAAATTGACTAGTATAAAACCAAGCTGACTCAGAGAATATCAAAACAGCTTACCGAATATTATGTACCTAACAAAGTATCAAAATGCATTGAAAACCAGATACCAAACTGAACTTGAAAATGTCTTGCAGAATTTAAAAGTGTTGAACGGAGTTATAAAACGCCCAGCATAATATAAAATGACTCCCATTATATAAATGAAAATAAGAAAAAGTTCTTGTCAAATATTTCACCAAAGAAACACTCATAACTACTAAACAAGAAATATTTCTATACATTTATCATAGTTATTACTTCAGTTATTCCAAGGTTAATTGCCATTTAGAAATAAAAATGAAAGAGGAAAGTCTCCAGTTGACCGTACAGAGTCTCTATCAATATAACATATGAGATTTACTGATGAACGAAGACAAATTGTGACACTTGATGGAATATTATGTCTAACGACATCAGTAACTTGTTACATACGATATTACCACTGAAGAGGACTCGAGGAAAAAGGTTATTGGTCTCAAAATCCGATCAACACTTGTTTCGTCGAATTAATGTAGGCGAAGAAGTACTGAATAAGATATTGAAAAACCACTTTCTTTTCTATTTTAGACCTGCTTAAAAATATAATCCGAGGAGCAAGTCACTTCTAAAAATACAACTTAAAAATATTACAATACGGAAAAATCGTGAGAGTTATAATATTCATTCAAACCTTTCAGCAAAGTGCCATTTTTCAAAGTCAAATTTGATCAATATCGACTGTTCAGAGCAAACATTACAATGACAGATTCATCTTATTTGTTGCCACATGATACAAGATAAACCCGCTTGGGAAGTGGGCGGATAAGTTGACGAGCTGAAAAAAAATGAAATTTCCTCCAACAAGTGACCGTGAAACTGTTTTCTTCATCCCAGTTTCTCCCAGGTAGAGGATAACTTCCGGCCATATCAACAAATGCTAATTTATGAAGGGTTCCACATGTACATGTTATCGGGTAATCCGAACGAAAGAATTTAATTCACAGATTCCTCGGGGACAAGATAAGATAGAGGGAATTTGTTTTAATGGTATTATTATGTAAATGTAACTTATTGTTTGTCTACAACGTCAAATAGTATCTAAGAAACCTGCTTGATTAAATTTGCACATTTTTGAGATCATCAGTAACGTGAAATTGTCAGGAATAAGATGCCTGTTTTTATCGTAAAATAATGATGAAAAGAGACATTCAAATTCCTTATCTTAAAAAATGTGGTAATGAATGATATAACATAGATGATCGGATTTTTCCACTTCGATTTATTTTAACGTGCACAATTTTATGTAACTTTGATCATAATTCGCAATAGCACCATTGAAGGATGGGCTTATCGTATAGCCTTTGAGGGTACCATTCCTTTGGCATTCAACTCCACACAGGTTATATTGAATACGGAACTAAACTTTGGCTCAGGAATTGCACTTGAGGTGTGGAAGGTACGAAAATTTTCGAAATTATGATAATGTTCCCCTGCGCTGTGACAACAGGTAGCTTAAGGGTACATGATTCAAATTATTATTATGCCAATACCAGTTTGATCCCAACCCATAAACTATATATTATCCTACCTTTTACCAAACATTTTATGGTTATCCTAAATCGGCCTCATTCTCTGATGTTAAAATTTGCATCTCAACAACGTGCAGATCGCCAACCCAAAGCCATATAGATGTATATATGTTAAGTGGATGTGAAAAGACACTTCGATTGGCATTCCAGAGGTAAACACCACCCTATCATTTTGAAAATTAAAAACAATATTTCAATTTAGATAGACTAAACTATGTTTCTGTTTTTTGGCATGAAAAGAAAAATGCTAGGGGCATCCTTATGTCTACTAGTACCTGTCGGTCCAATTTGATCACACATTTCATCAGTATATAAAAAGATCATTTACACTAGTTGCATTCATGACAAAATGATTTAAATACCATTTTTTAATGTGATCTAATATGGTTAAAAAATGAAAGTATAATGTTTTCCTTATACATCACATTTGCTCAAAACTTTGGTCAAACATCAAAACTCGAAAATATATTAATTGTTCATTCATAAACACATGTTTTTTCAGTACAATTTCGAGATGATTCGGTATTGAGCTGTGTAGAACAGTCAAACTTGTATGAAGATGTCACCTTTAGGAAGCAACAAACGTGGGCACACAACACAAATGACCTATTTTCTAAAGTTTACTGTTAATTCATTCTTAAACAATGGGGAATGTGAAATGTGGCCTTTGAAATGAAGTGGCTGCTTAATAGAGGTGACCGCAATGGTATGTTTATCCCTATTACAGTAAAGTCATCAAAAGACAAAAAAATATTCTTTTATGAGGGAGAAGTGTTACCGGGGTAAATAATCTGATGAAAAATTTTATCGCTTAAAACCGACAAGACAAGTTTATGTAATAAAATGAAATCTTGATATTCAAAATGTCTGATCTTATGCTATCATTATGTTTGTTTTTCGCTACAAATACTTGCTAAAATATTACATGTAACGTCAAATGTCATTGGATAACTTACACGTTAACTTACATGTAAAACAGAAAAAAGCAACGTGTTATAAATACATGTTAAAACTTACACGTTAAAAACAAGGTATGTGACCTCCATGTCAAAAAAGTGAACTCGTTGAAAAAAATATGAATTAATCTTACACGTTAAAAAAATCATCGTGTATGCCCTAGCATAACGAGGATGAGCTCAGGGGATCTCGAATAGTCGTCAACTCTTTCTCGGCTACAACTTATTTTGCTTGCGTTATGAGATAGATGACACAAATGTTCTAAAACGTAGTTTATTCCTTTCAACCTTTGCAATTAAATAACTTTTGACTCATACTTTACAAGTAAAGTGTAGAATACCCATACAAGAAAAAGAAAAAAAGCACAAAGACGTGGAATCCACGAACTCCATTACAAAACAGGAGAGGGATCAGATGCTCCGGACGGGTAAGCGTCCCCAAAGTGCATTATGAATGCTTGTACTGTACATGTACATGTTTAGGTGAACCATTACTGGAATGGTTCACCTAATGTGATAACGGCGATTTAAAGTGTTAATCCAGGATTTAAGCTTGAATATGTAAAGATATTTGTTCAGCAAATGTGGCACTTGCAAAAATTCTGTCACCATTATAGTATATGTACAGATTTCAAAAGACAAATTGAGTGTTTTTTTCACTTTTCTGGATAGCAAGCTGGTTTTGTCCCCGTTTAAATCCACCACTGATGTTTATGTTATCAAAAGTAATACCTCAACCCTGAAGTAATAAAACTGTTTGTTGTTTGAGTCCAAGACTAGAAACTATTGTCACGAATAACTTTGTTAGAGCTTTGAAGTCGTGCCTTTCATCCAGAGTAGGATTTAAGGCGAAAATTAATTTGTCTCGATCTATCAGATCAACTATTGTTAGGCTCATTAATCAACTTAGACCTGCCAGTCATATAGCTGTTTTTGTAATTAAATATTAACAGAATTGAGGGTATTTTGACAGATCATAGGAAGCATCGATCAAACTGGCTTTACCAACCGTTGAGATCATTAATTTAATACTCAAACACCTGATCAAGAATTCGAACCATTGAAAATTTTGTTTGATAGACAATTTTCGTCAAAACGACCAGACATTTAAATGCTTTCATCAGTGAAGAGCTGGAGGAATAAGGTTTTTCAAATTAATTCTGATAGCCAAATATGATCAAAATATGTTTGCAACCATCTATGTTCAGTCTCTCTATCAACTTCAGACAACGGAAAATATTTATTTTTGATTGCCTTAGGACACTCCTTTCCATATAAATGGATTCTACTACAAAACAACAATACACATACGTATATAACATATATTTAAAGCCAAGTTAAACTGCGTGTTAATCGCTTTAATGGATTAACTTTCAACAGACACGCTAGTATAGGGGCAAAAAATAGGAAGATCGGTCAAATTTAATGAAGTTCTAATCAACTTTCATCTATGGAACAATTTAAATAAATTTCATGACGTAATGAACGCTATCAAATATAAAGATTACAATCAGGTATCTTTTTAACATACTTTACAATACCCGAAAATACATTTCAGCAATTGAAATTAAATTTGACTATTTCGATACGTCGTTTAGTTAAATAATTCAATATTAATTTGTCTGGTGACAAATTCTATCGAAACATAACAGCAAAAGTCAATTAAGCAAAAGGATTAATCAAATGTTCTAGGTTATGCAATAATTAAGCCGAAGTTAATGTCGATTTTAATAGTCGACTTACTATTTTTAAATAAAAATGGGAAATATCTGCTTGTTGAATAAAAACTGAATGTCAATTTCAGTTTTTTCTTTGAAGTGACCACAAGCATAAACGAAGCATGAAACCTCCATACCGTTACATCACTACATTCCTCAAGAGAAATTTTAAGAGTGGATGATAAAACTTGGAATATATTCATTTTACTCTGTAATACACAACTATGTTTCAATTAAAAAGTGAAGGAAAGAAACGAGCATCTTGGAGACAAGTTGTTATTTGAAAACTTATTCGTGATGTTTAGTACACATATAAATTTGTTCTTAAACACACTGCCGGTTTAAAGGTGGAACTGGTTTTTTTTTATTTGTTTAATCGTAAGTAAATTTCATGCAGGGACTTTTTGACAAAAAGTTGTTTTGTCCTTTTCAATAATTTTCCATTCTGCTATTTTATGCTTCTGTTTAAACTAAATATTTCACAATTTGGTGCAAATATGTTGATTGTATCCGTCCTATATCACTAAAAAGCAAGATTAATCAAAGAAATCACACGCCTTTGAACGCTTTTGTTTTCATACATTTCAATAAAGAAATGATTTTTAATTTAGTTCTGTAGCTTCATTGACTTGCTCGTAACAGAGTAACCCGTATAGTAACATGTATATGTTTGCAATTTATACGTTTTGAATGTCTGAGTCACAGAAAATCAAATCACATCTTTTTTTTCAGTTTTGTTTTTCTTTATAAATGAAGCATTCAATAAAACTCCTAATCCAACCACACCTATCACCTAAATTGCTTATATCATTTTTGTACTAATGTTTGTTCCTACCCGCTCAAGAGTGCTAATTTCCATTCTCTTGTAAAGGTATTGTTAGAATGTAACTTCTTTTCATTATGGCAATAAATGTAACTTTGAAGAAATTTATTGATCTGTAAACTCAGCTGGCAAATTCACAAACTCAAGAAAGTCCAAAGGATTTATGTAAAGTTTGGGAGCGAATGGCTGAGTTAACACTTCAATAAATTTCGTAAGAAAATGATTTATTTAAGGAATGACTGTAATATTTTTTCGGTTTATGGAGAAATAACCTCAATCACGTGGTACACACTAAATAAC
>JARWCS010180871.1:0-14130 GCA_034783895.1 Geukensia demissa | reverse complement strand
TTGTTCTGCATGGGTTTGTTGTCATGTTTTGTTTATTGTTCTGCATGGGTTTGTTGTCATGTTTTGTTTATTGTTCTTCATGAGTTTGTTGTCATGTTTTGTTTATTGTTTTGCATGGGTTTGTTGTCATGTTTTGTGTATTGTTCTGCATGGTTTTGTTGTCATGTTTTGTGTATTGTTCTGCATGGTTTTGTTGTCTTGTTTTGTTTATTGTTCTGCATGGGTTTGTTGTCATGTTTTGTTTATTGTTCTGCATGGGTTTGCATTGTTTTTATTATATAATAGCACAACAAGTGGATTGTTATTTTCTATTGATGCTATTTTTACCAAACCCATGTCAACTTTATATACACCCACTACATTTAGCTTCATAACCAAATTTTTAATACAAATTGTCATAAAAAAATCTAAAATAAATGCAAAACAGTCTATTTATTTTCTCATATTTTCAATAAATATTGGAACAAATGGGACATAAACCAAATACAGATTATCCGACTACAATTCTCCTTTTCTTTTTCGATTTGACTTCGTTCATTTCCACCTCCAGATCCTCGTCCTCCGGAAATTCTGCCAGTCCATTACATTTCGACAGCATACTCTCAACTTTACCATTCAGTTCATCTAGTATTTCCTGGTCTGATGTTTTTCCTAAGTGTAAGCAATGCATACAGGTAAATATAATTGCATTAGCTAACAAAATAATCCCTGGTCTTAATAATAACATCCAGGAACAAAAGAATAAGAACCTAGCAAAAAATGGAGTGCATAATTGACAGTTTTTGATTAAATCTTTAGCTTAATGTATTTCATTACTGGTTTTAAAAAATGCCCCAAGAATGATGGAATAGAAGTCGAACTAGAACTAATCATGCATTGGAAAGGTTAACTCAGAATTAATTTGAATGAATAAGCTACCAATTCTAGTCCTAAAATTAACCTCCAGAAATGAAGAGAGAGATGCAGGAGAATACATTATACAAAGTTCAAAGCATTTGCTTACAATTTTATATTTCCCCTGTCTTAAAAATCAGCTAAAACAAAGGCTCTTAAGCTTAGCCAGAATTAATGCAGTATACACAGTAGGACAATAATTGTAATTATCATGTGTCCAGGTGAAATAGAGAAATCTCATTGGTTTATCAAAGGCTAATAAATATATACAGCAAATACTCATATACAGTGACCTAGAGTTAAATGCCCCTATGATATATTTTTGCATCTTACAATGCAGTGTTTGTTGTCCATTATTGATTTTCTATAATTAAATGGGTCAGTGGCCAAATACATGATTGCATGTTTGTGTATTGTAACATTTATCTTATCATCAATTGTCAAGATGCATGATGCTTTGCGAGCAGCACTAAAGATCAAACCAGGTCACATAATATGTTTATATTAAGCACAAAAGTGGTTTAGTTGTGTACTGCTTAATCCAACAAATACACATCATTTCAGCCTCACCTTAAAATAAACTAGTTAACCAAATAAATCATAATATCAGGACTTGTTATAACTTATAATGTGAAACCATTGGATAACATCAGTCACCCTTAAATCTCGTCAGTCTTGTCTATCTAAAGGGTAAGTGTTGCAGTCACATTTTTGTAACATTTCAGATTAGGATGAGTTTTGGTTATTCTGTTTCAACCTGTTTATATACAAGTTCATGATGGTCTTTTCCGTCTTGACTTATTTCACCTGTTTGATCACGGTTTTGTCCATCTTGATTTATTAATGAAAATGAAAAGGTATGGGGTAAATGTCATAGAGACCGCACTCTATCCATGAGGAAAACGTCTTGATTAATGGATGGTTTATATTTGCCCTTAGGGTGTCTTTGAACTAATTTTGCAACCATAGACATAGACATACTGATTTTCAATGTGTGTGAACATATTACGCATATGATCAAAAGCTTTACTTACCTTCAATATAGGTGAACATATTGTGTCTAGGGTCCATAGAATAGCCAGTCTTTCGCTTTTTAGGTACATCAAATCCCAGCAGCATTTTCATTTTCTTCATCATGTGATCTACGACTTCATATTCATTTGACTGTTTAGATAAATCACTTCTCACTACCTCAAATCCGTCAATGACAATGGTGAGGAAAAAGTTGACCAATATGAAGTTAAAACACAAAGCAAACATGCCAAAGATGATTGGTCCTGCCACTCTTGTAGTTGTCCATGCTGCTTCGTAGTCAAACTTACCTGTTGTAAAAAAGGTATGACAGCTGACAATTTGTCTCCATTTCAAGTATCCTGGCTTTATTTTCTTATTTCACTGTTTTTAAAATGAACTGTTTATTTCAAGTTTAATTTTCTTTGTGTAATTTTTTATTTCATTGTTTGATGATGTAATGTTGCCAATAATTATGTAAGTACAATAATACCTCAATACCAATGTTACAAATATTGTGGATTTCATTAAACTGTAAAAGTGTCACAAGGAAAAAACCCAGCAGCATAGGAACAAAAAAATATTAAGACAGCAATCCAAACATCTCATTAAAAGGGGTCAACTAGACGCTCCTAGGAGCCTGTATTCGCTCACATCGGTTTCAGGGTAGTTGAAAATACGCTTAATGTTAAACAATATTTAGCCATGGTGGTCGTTTTAGCTGATGTGAGGAAAACTGAATCCAAATTTTAGAGGGAGCCACCAAAGGACTAAAGTTTGGTAAAAATTTGTTCACTTTTCTCATAGAAATTTTAGAATGTGTAAAAATTCCCACAGAAAACTTTTAAAAGGGGACTTTCCAAGAACTATTCTACTTAAATTTAGTTAAAATTGGCTCACTGAAATAACATTATACGAAAATGTAATATTCCAGTACTCTTAGTGGTAAATTCTGTTATGCCATGATGGCATGTTATATGACATTCAGCAAACCCAAACACAAATTTAAAAGTGACAAGAATTAATCTTAAAAAGTTTAATTTTGACCAAAATATAACATTTTCGCAGGCTTAATGTTAAAATATGTTCTGCTATGGCAGCCATGTTATATGACCTTGGGAAAAACCAATTCCAAATTTTAAATGGGGACACCCAAGGACATTATTGAAAACTTTGGGTCAAACTGGACCATTCCACTAAAGTTTGGTAAAAAAGGTTTAGCAGTTTCTGGGAAGTTGATGAAAATGTGAAAACTTTATAATGACAATGTATGACGACGGATGCAAATTGATAAGAATAGCTCACATGGCCTTTTAGGCTATGTGAGCTCAAAACTGTAGGAATCATTATGGCAGGTTTGTTCTTCACATTTATATATATTTATATATATCCCAAGTAATGCTGCCAGATTATATTTAATTCCATTTAAACTGAACTGCTTCATGAGTAATACAAATCAGAAATCATTCAAATAAAATAATTTTGGTGTAAGGTTGTGCATATTTTTATGTGTGATGTCATCAATCTACTTCTTACTGACTTACCCAACATCATTGACAACAAGGTACTAAGTGTATTGAGGAAAGTTCTGAAGTCATACATGTATGTGTTGAAGAAAAAGTAGGCTGTTGTTGAGAATGCCAAAAAGCCGGACATGAATACCATACTGAAACTCAACAGTGGTTTCGATATGTACATCATCGTTGAACCAAATAATGCCACTTTCTTGTTAAATCTCAGCAGTCTTAAGAACCGTAAAGTCTCCATGTAGACTAAAATACCAATAAAATATCCACAACACTGAAATGTGAAAAATCAATGATTTAACATGGTAATATAAAATCAACTTATTCTTATTATAAAAGCAAGCTTTCAAGGGGCCAAAATTGTTAACCATTCCAACCCATTTGCATTCATTCCTTTTTTGTCAGTGTGTGTGTGTGTATGTGTGTGTGTGTGCAGTCCCCATTGACTATCAATATATTCTCTGTTTTTTGTTTTTGAGTAAATTTTTTCTTTTGTTCCATCTTGTTCTTGTACTCAAGGTTGTTGTGTTCATTGAATTTTCCTCATTTGTTCATTGAATTTTCCCCTTTTGTTTATTAAAATTTCCTCTTTTGTTCATTGAATTTTCCCTTTTTGTTCATTGAATTTTCCCCATTTGTTCATTGCATTTTCCTCATTTGTTTATTAAAATTTCCCCTTTCGTTCATTGAATTTTCCCCTTTTGTTCATTGAATTTTCCCCATTTGTTCATTGAATTTTCCCCTTTTGTTTATTAAAATTTCCCCTTTTGTTCATTGTATTTTCCCATTTTGTTCATTGAATTTTCCCCTTTTGTTCATTGAATTTTCCCCTTTTGTTTATTAAAATTTCCCCTTTTGTTCATTGAATTTTCCCATTTTGTTCATTGAATTTTCCCCATTTGTTCATTGAATTTTCCTCTTTTGTTCATTGAATTTTCCCCATTTGTTCATTGAATTTTACCCTTTTGTTCATTGAATTTTCCCCATTTCTTCATTGAATTTTCCCCTTTTGTTCATTGAATTTTTCGCCATTTGTTCATTGAATTTTACCCTTTTGTTCATTGAATATCCCCTTTTGTTCATTGAATTTTCCCCTTTTTCCTTGTCTATTGGATTTCACTTTATTCTCTTTTAAATTTATACTACTTTTCTATATAATATTCATTCTTTACATACTTCAACAATGATGCATCTATCATCTTAATTTCAGTAATACCTCTGAAAGTTAAATGATATCTCTTTTGAAAGACAAACTCTCTCAGAAGAATACAATGTGAATACAATCTGCACAGTTACAAATACAAGACAAGAAGTAATAAGGAACAAAGGCTTGTAGTCCATGATCTCTTTTACACAAACAGAATGAGGCTAGATGAACTGGAAGACTGAGCAAATTAAAAGATCGATCCTCAACAATATAAAAGAGTTTTTTCACATTCTGGTGTACTGATTCCTGCTATAAATTGACGTAGAAATAGAGAACCAAGAAGTACAAATGCTAGATACAACAAGACAAGTCAGTGACCAGAAGGAAAATCGAATGGCATCAGGGATGCTATAGCTGACTTGCAGGTTTTGAAACAAACATGACTTTTGTATAGGTACAAGAAGAAATTTTGGCTATCAAAATTTCAGTCTTTTGGAGGTATTGTTTGGAAACCTCATTTTTACAACATTTCTGTAAGTTTTTTGTCACTTTGACATTAACCTTAGACAGATTTAAAAAAAAAATGATTAGAGTTCTTACAGAACCCAGATTCGATATGCAACACAATTTTTTTTTTAAATTAAATGTAAAGTTTGGGATTCAATGAACTTAAATTAATGTTCACACCAATTCTTAGGGTTTTTTTGTCTCTGTGATTTTTTCCCCAAATTAATAGGGTTCTAAATAAATTGATATGTTAAACTATCCTTAAGTTTCACAATATCTGATGTAAACTTTTGAACTATTGGCTGGTGATAGTGGTCTGACCCTTGGACAGAACAAGGAAATTTTTAACAGTGTCCATCAGTATACTAAAAGAACTAAATGTTTTACTAATCTGAATTAATCCACATCTTCAGTTTACTCCAGCTCAATAACTCTTTTGTTCATAATGTATCTATAGTCTTATAATTATTGTGTTAGTATTTATATGTTCATTAGTTGTCGTCATTATATGCTCTATTTTGCTGTTTATTCTTTGTTAGAGAGAGGATTTGTCTAATGTTGTTATAACTTGTATTCAATCCCATTTGCTAACTGTTGCAAATAAAATATGTTGAAACTAAATTAAAACTAAATTTTGGAGTTATTGAGCAGGAATCTCAAATTTTCTGTGACCCCAAGACCTTGATTTTGGACAAATTTTTCACTGAAATCAACAGGCTTCTCACTGACTTAATATGTAACATTATTCTAAATTCTCATTCAAATCTGATAAAAAATTTTGGAGTTATCCTTTGGAACCTTTTTTAACAGTATTTTAAGGGTTTTTTTTTGAAACTATGACCTTGACCTTTAACAAATTTCCCCATAATCAATATAGTTCTCACTTGCCTATTGGGTAACAATAAGCCAAAGGTTTATTTGAATCTGATGTAAACTTTTTTGGAGTTATTGTCTGAAAACCTTAATTAACAAAGTTTTGAAAATTTTTTTAACTTTGAACAGATTTTTCCAAACATCAATAGGGATCACACTTGCTTGATAAGGGTTATTTTGTGTATATGGTATGGGTCCTTTTTGACTTGTTCTGGAGGTTGCCATGTCTATTGACTTGGTACTTTTTGTCTGGCCCTTCAGTTATCTCTCTTCCTCTTGTTCTTTTTGCTTCAGTTTATTTTGCAAAATGAAAATTTTGTAAAAGGATGTTTGCCAGCCTCTTTTAGAGATTGATGTCAGGTTAACATCTTCATAACATTAATATTTTTGCCTCATTAACTCAAGATTTTCTCTCCTTTATTATATCAAATCTTTTGAAGATATTTGGTAAGTTGTAATAAAACCTTTTTTTTCATATAAAATTTAAGGAGAAATAATTTCCTTACAAAAATCAGGAGATACATGGTTTTTACCAAATTTCCAAATCTCAATACTCTCGAAAAGAACGTATATAAATCTCAATCAATTTTTTTTAGCTTTTGTGTTTCTGAGTCAAACCTTTCCCAACTTAACAAATATTTGATAAACTATGTATCTAAAACTGACAAGCAAACATCTTCCAAAATTAGTTATTTTGACATACCTGTTAACCCTCCCACTTTCCCACTTTAGGAGGGAGACTTCCTCTTTTTCATTGCTTTTGGGTCAATCTCCCACTTTGAGAAAGTCTCCCACGTGGGAGATACCAATCTCCCTCTTTCACAAATTTATCCCCCAAATCTCCCTCTTTGCAGAAAAATTGCACAAATCATCTTCTAAATGGCTTATTAAATTGATATAAATGCAATGTTTATAGAATAAAATTTTATTGAGAAGCAATCAACAAATAATTAAACATATTTTTGTACTAATTGTTCAAATTTTGATAAGAAATCATTAATAGAATAACAAAATAGATTTTATATGTTTGTCTTATCTGTGTAATTGTATTACTAGCAAAATTATCTTTTTCTTTCTGCAAAAAAAGTCGTCACGCAAAATCTCCTACTTAGACAAGCTGAAAAGAAGGAGATCTCCCTCTTTGTTTACTGGAAATGGTAACAGTATGATTTTGTTTCCTAGATAATATTGCAGCCATAGGAGATTAATATCTCTAGCAGTTGCTTTGTAATAACTTAAGACAAATTTGACTGAAATGTTGTTGCTCTCAAATATTCTAACAGTTGGTTAAAGAAAAATATTGTTTGGGTTTGTTGTCAAAAATTGCAGGAATAACCTTTAAGCTAGTGGTCAATGCTGACGTAGTTTAGAGTGCAAGGGAACTCTTTTAAAATAGCAATCAATTAATAAGGTCCTTAACAATAAAACTTTTACCTCGTCCCAAACAACAGCATAGAAGAAATTGACAAAACTATTAGGATTTTCTCGAATCTTTTTCATCATCTGTACACTAATAACAGATCGGTATATAAACACTAATATCAAGCCATATCCCAATGCTAAGACTATTAGTTCCCAAACATTCCAGAATTCCTATAAAATAAAACAAAATTTTGTTAAACCCTACATGTGCTTTTCAAAGGTCAGAACTCATCTTGCACTTCCATTGTTGCATTTGTAAACATTTTAGAAAATTGTTACATACACAAACTTACACAAAATTATTCAGTTCTCACCATGAGTAGTTTTAAACAATGAATGAGAAACCAATATAATATAAACATTATTGAACCATTTATATCTAAAAACATTTAAGGAATGATAAATACTTGAAAACTATTGCAGCTGTTTGACCTTTTTGCAACCTTAACATATTATTAGTAGCAATACAAATTTGAAAAACAAATACAAAGAGATATTAATTTTAATAAAAATTACCTTGAAATATTCCTTTTTCATTTTTCGGATCTTCTGCACTTCTTTGACAGTATAGAAGATTATGAACGCTATAGTTATTAGTTCAATGGCCATCACAAAATACATAAAGCCACTGCTGTATCTATCTAGTCGGAAAATGAAGAATCGCTCAAATGGTTCAATGCCTGAAAACAAAAAAAATAACCATGCATTACTGACCATTGATTATAAATATTGAAACTAATCTTTAATATGAAAAATGTTTATTGAATTCCACAATGTGTACTTTTACCATTTGCTTTACATTTGTTAACAATCTTGTACTGTATTTGTTGATTTCAGTATAATGACTCCATCGCTGTTTTCAGCACATACGGACTATGAGCGAGATAATCTTGACTTTCCCTAAACAGCACTGTCTGTTTTAGTACGTTAAAAAAGCTGGATCTCACAGATTGTAAAGGTATGGGAAATTTTACATAAAACCAATCAAGTTATTAGAAAAATACATATATGTTACCATATTAAAGATATTATTTATTTGTGATATAACTGTTGAAGTTTAGTTTTAACTTGAACGGAACCCACCACTAGGACATTTGAATTTCAAACATCAATTTTATTATCTCATTGATATTTCAGTCAAGTCATCAATAAATAAAGCATAGACGTTTCTATTTACCGAGTGAAAGTGGTGGTTTGGGGCCTTGGGTTAGTATCTTGTTCTGATAATGTTCTTTTTTATAAATTTCATACAAGAATAAAGTCATAATTTAAAAGTGCTGAAGTTTGACCTTAACAGGAAAGATAAAAGGATTTTTAAAACTACAGTGTGAAGAAATATTGACCATTTACCTCCAGTTTGTAAAAACTCTAAGACATACAAACATATTCCAAACAGGTTATTATTTGGGTTGTATAAATTGACTTCAATGAATATGGCTCTGGTATTTTTGTCAACCCAGAAATTGTCCATAAGAGTATCCACCACCGCTACAGCATCTGTCATAGTGGTTCCTAGTTCAGCCACATAACCACCACCGCCGTAGGTGGAAAATACTCCCCAATATGGATAGCCATCAATATCATCTGAAGTACTGTAGGAGAAGTATTCATTTGGAACATCAAAGGGATCTGAAATTTAATATGAGTAAAATATAGATTTTTATATTTCCAGATAAAGGGATCTTAAATGAAATATGAGTAAAATATAGATTTTTATATTTCCAGATAATGAACATGAAAGTAAAAGAACACAACTATGTAATAAATACGCCAAAATTTAAAATTCAGTTATTTAGTATTTGTTGACTTAGATGCTAGTTTGCTCAGGCAAGATAAAGTACTAGGAGCATTAAGCAACCTATCTGGGCCAAATATCTGCCTAAAACTAAATTATTTATTCAACTACTCCTTTTTAAGTAAAAACTTATATTAGATTTTCTGGAGGAGGGGTTTTTGTCTCTGCCTAACTATCTGATTTTTTAACACTGTGGGAAAGAAAATTTCAGCAAGATTTTTTGTAGACAAATGTTTAGCCAGGGTTTTTCCAAGTTCCAATTGGCAAGATCAGATTATTTGAGACAAAAATGAGGCCAAGAATTTATTTCAATCCTAGCCAACAACAACAACCACCCCCGTTCCCCCAAATATTTAAATAGTTTGCGCCTTACTTGATTCATTTAATGGTGTCCAACCCAGTTTGTAGTTTTTAGTATCTTCTGAGAAATATCCATACTCGTCTCGGCAAAATTCGGAGAGATAATCCAGCGGTGCAACACATTTATCTGCAACAAAACCCAATACATAGATATGTTTATAAATATAACAAATACATAAATATGTTTATAAATATAACAAATACATAAATATGTTTATAAATATAACAAATACATAAATATGTTTATAAATATGACAATGAAAAAGAAAAAGACTTGATGGTATGAGAAAATCCAATAGCCGCAAGTCTCAACTTCCACATATAAAAGCTTGACCTATTCAACTTCATGCTGTGTATAAAATCTATAAAATGTGTAAAAGAATAGACTATACACAAAATATCTAAATGTCTACAAAATTTCATGGAATCAGTGATAAAAAATTTATTCACTGGATTTATTAACACATTAGCATACATTTAAACCTATCATTCAAATCCATTAAAAATATAGGAGAACAAATTTTAACTTTGCGAAAGTTTACTGCAAAGATCACTGCTAACACTAATGGAATAAAATAGGAAATACAGATAACATGTATTAGGTACCGTCTATAATATTCCTTACCTGTTACTGGTAATTCAACAATTAGTTCACCTGTCTCGGATTAACATTAACCAGATAACAGTTAAAGGATTCCATGACAGGTGTTTCGCGCAGGACAAGGGATGCTTACCCTTTGGGAGCACCTGATCCCACTCATTGTATGCACAGGAGATGGTGGATTTTTTCTTGATTTGACACAACTTGTCACTGTCCAAATTAGACATTATGATCTGACACAGAGTTTGACCCACGAGACTCCAGGAGGGATGGCGTGTAGTAGGGGAAAGGAAAATTATTCCCCTTGAAACCACTCCTGTTTTGTAAGGGAGCTTGTGGATTCCAAGCCTTTTTGTTTTTGTTTTATCTTTTAGTTTGTTTCAAATTTGTCTGGTCTCTTTTGACTATGCATGTTTGATCTCTCACATGGTTATTCTACACTGGACTTGCATATGAAACCAATTACATCTGTTTACAAAAGGAAATCCTCAATCTGTATTAAATCACTGTGAAAAATTTGACAGGTTTAAATCAAAGTAGGAACCAAATACAGCATTTAATTACAGAGAAAAAAAATCACATAAAAACAGATGAATAATCCTTAAAATTAGGTTGCTTTACTTACATGGTGTTGTTCTAAGCTGGCGAAGTCGTGCACTCCCTACTAAAATTGTTTGTTTATCCTGTATTAATTTTGAACTCTCAGTAAACAAGTCACCATTATACCAATCTGTGTCGAACAGTCCGTTAAGTAGAGCATTCTGTGTCCAATTCCAGAAATTGGCGACTGATTGAATCTGAAAAATAAAAAATGTACCACTGTGTCTTGTTTTGTAATCTAGCATATTCTGACAAATTGAGGTTCCAAGAGGGTTTTCCTTAACTTACTAATCAAATGTTCCACACTGTATGATGCCATGCAATAATCTCAAATCCTGCATTCAATACAATGGGAAAACCACATCAGCATCCTTTTTTAATTACTAAAAAAAGCCTCAAAAATAAAACCAACTTATAAAAAAACAAGTGTGATCAGTTACTTGTGGCATTCTAACTTTATCTACACAAAAGTTTAACATTGATATATGCTAATACTCTACTGTTTTTAATGTATTGGGTATTTATCATTGACAAAAAGTTCAAACTCCATCAGATAAACAAAATAGGATATGACAGGAGGATAGGGCAACAGCATTTTTCTGCCATCTGAAATTTGGAGGAATGGGTAAGAATGGAGAATTAAACATTTTGAAGTGGCTAAAAAACTCCTCTTTTAATGGTTAGTGTTCTCATCTCGAGTGTGGAAGGTCTTGGGTTTTATCCCTTGCCGGGTCAAACAAAAGACATTAAAACTGTTATTTGCTGATTCTCCGCTAAGCATGCAGGATTTAGGCGTAAGAGCAAAGGCTGGTTGGCCCAGAGTCAGAATAATGTGTCTGGGTAAAGTGGCCTGTCTTCCTGCAGACTGTTGCTTTCATGAGCTAGCATGTTAAAAATTTGGCTTAGTGTGTCGGTCTAGTACAAAGCAGGGTTCATTCATCATCACTCATTATTAATATGCTCAGCATGAAATATTTGCCCTTGGATGTTAATCACCATCCAATCAATCAATAAACTTGTTTATTCGATGGGGTGCACGATATAATGCTGTGACTATTTATAGACCTTTCCAATTAAGAGTGATACCAATTTACTCAGCATTTTCAGCAAAGAACATTTTAATGAGAATTTCTTATTTCTTATTTCTACGACAGGTGCTGCAGGATACTTGGGGATACTTACCCTTCCAGAGCACCTGATCCCACAGTTTTGTAGAGGAGTTCATGGAGTCCAAGCCTTTGTTTTTTTGTTTTCATTCTATCTTTCAGTTTGTTTTGAATTTGTCTTGTCTCTTTGGACTATGCACTTTTGATCTCTTACAAAGGTATTCTACACTTGTCTAATATAAATCCAATTTGACTGACACTTTGGATGACTTGCTGAAAAACCAGATCAAAACAGTTCTTCAATTTGACCTCCAAGACCAATCCACCAAAATAGACATACGATTTTTACAATATTGCAAATGCTGTATTGAGGAATAGGAGATTTGGTAAAATTGTCTATGAGGCAGCTATGAAAAAAGTTGAATACAACCCAGCATCTACAGGTCAACAACAGAAGAACACAGATCCATATTGTATGTGAAGCTGTAAGAAGATCAAAAAATGAAATGTGAGGTCAAATAAGCTTACAATGAACCATCAAGAACAAACTACAACATCCATTGAACTACAGGTTCCTGTCTTCAGATCACAGGCACATAATGTATGTGGTGGGATTAAACAAACTTGTTAGCACTTAATCCTCCCTTTATCTTAGAGGTGTGTCCAAATGGTAAAAAACAAACCTTTAAAACATATTTTATTAAATTTTAAAAATTCAAAGATACCAAAGGAGCATCTTTGCCAGTTGAGGGCATTCAGTCCAATATGATCCCAAACCCTTGACAGATCTCATTCATATTTCGCAGGTTAATCTCGGTGTCCTCTAGTAGTAAATATTTTTCAATAATATAAAAGTTTAATTGTCTAAGGAAAAACTGTCGATTCATTTAAAAAAATAAACAAAACTGGCAGCTAAAAGTGTAACACAGGATTGGATCTGTAAAACCTATAATAGAGAGGCTCTTACGGACGACCTGAAATCTACAGATCTATCAATATTTCTCACCTCAAGTGTTAATTGATGATGATGCTACATCCTACAAAATCTTAACCTCATGGAAATATTTATGATTTCAAGTCAAGATCATGTTTTAGTAAAAAAAAACAACGATTGTTGGCATCGTCATCAGAGCCGAAGCATAAAATAAAAAAAGTTGTTTTTAGCTCGTCTAAAATGAATATGATCTGTCAAGAGTTTGTGGGGATCATAGTGGACCCTGACTTCGGAAGATGCCAAAGGGCCATACAGAAGTTGTTAAATCAGAAGACAGACAAGATCATGACCAACAAAATGAAATCAAAGACAAACAAAGTTCCCAAAATACTACACTGAAAACTAAAGCTGGAGTACATTTCATTATATTGAATATAACGACTGTTGATTAGGATGGCTGACAGGTGCCAGAAAATGTTAAGTTTAGGTTAACTTGTAACCATTCCACCAAAGTTTGTTCCAATTGGTCAAGATTTCAATAAAAGATATTCGTTTAAAAAACAATTTACTTTTATTGTCTTTTGTATCTCAGCCATCTTGGTTTGCAGTTGGGAACTCTAGTTGCAAGTTTAATGATGGGCGACCTAGTAAAGTTTTTTTTTTTATTTGGGTTCCAGTTGGCCTAAAGGTAGCATAATCTTTATTGAATGTAGACATACAATGGATGCAAATGTGATTCCAATAGTACACATGACCTTTAAGTCAGGCAAACTCAATTTGATCCCCTTAATAATATAAAATATTTAAAAACAAAGTTTTTCAGCTTGAATTGATAGAAGCAGACAAGAAGACATGGAACTGACTTTATTTCCAGAAAAATCCAATGCATAAAAAATTTTTTTAAATTCTATGAAGTAAATAAATTTTCAATCCGATATGGATTGTATTGATTAATTTACCTGATTGAACTGCATAGTGTATGTTGGAGAGAATGAACCTTCATTAAATATGTTGTTATATGTATCATACTGACGGTATGACCAAGGATCCCGGTTGGTGTAGGCTATCATCAACACAAAATACAGGAAAAATACACAAATCGCTATCTCCTTTAACAAAGAATACATTGCCAGTTCATGAGCTCTGAAAAAAAATTAAAATCAGTTATCTTCATTGATATTAACTGCAATAGGAGCAATTGGTAAACTATACCTATTGATAAAAATCTAGGGACTTAGTGGTGAGATAAAATTATTATTATTATTTTCTCCAGTGAAATATATAGAATCTTACATTGTAAGCCGTTGTTTATCATATTTCTACAGTCGAGATAGTTAAACCTTAAAATTTCGAG
>JARWCS010180760.1:0-14131 GCA_034783895.1 Geukensia demissa | reverse complement strand
TGTCGTTTTGGTCTTGTCCTCGTTGTTCTACGGAGTTTGTCAGTACTTTTACATTTTCCCTTTTCCTCGAATATCCCTTTGGTATTTCTTGACACATTTTATATGTTGTAAATATTACTTTTATGTCATGCATATGCCTTGTCAACAGTCATGGAGTTAACTATGTTTGTTTATTAGTAGTGGATATTGTCCACCATGGGATATCAATGAATTATACCAAATAACATCCTACTCGTACTGGAAAACCAACAAGAGATACATTAAATCTAGAAATCATAAGAAATATTGAGGAAAGAAGCCATTATTGTTCGGATTGATCAATTTCACAATCTTCCTGAGAAGAAAACAAAAACAGATCATGAAGCTGTTCATAAAATTCCATCATTAGTGACTTTAAGAAAAATACAAATAAAAGAAAACAGGAAACATTAAATGCAAATAGAAAAAGAAAAATAACTGAATCACGAACATTCGGAAGGAAGAAAACAGAGGGTAAAACAGTAGTTAACAGTTAAAGGAAGATGTAGGCTAAAAAACCTAGATGAAAAGGATCAACAAGAATATATATTATGTAACAGCAGTCAGGAGTGGGACGGTTAACCATCCCAAGACAATTTTGCCACCAAAGGATGGTATTTCCATCCTAAGCAGAGGATGGATTTTCCATCCAAATTTATTTGGATGGAAATCCATCCAAGTTCCGAAATGATCTGAATGGTTTCCCCATCCTTTCTAGTTGCACATGTGTGACATGTGTGTTGTATTTGCATGTTACATCTATGCATGATGTCAGGCAATAGTGATATTCAAAATAATATGAATGTAGTAAGGGTTGAATGGAGTATTAAAGGTTACCATGTTTTTCGTACTAAACCTCATTATGATATTGATTTGAAAGTGGAGATTGAGGAAGGAAATCCTGTAGATGAAAATGGCATGAAAGTTGTCATGCCAGATTTGAATGAAATACCAGCACATTTACATGATGTTGAGACATGTCCAGGACATCCAAGATCAAAGACTGTACGTTGTATAGCAGGTATAAAAGATAGTTATATTTTACAATAAAATTATTGTCATGATTGTAGGAGAATCAAAATTATTGATAAATCCTGCCTTTCTAACCAAGCATGCCATATTAATAAGCTAGCTGTAATACATAAGATTGTTTTAATTCAATATGCCAAAATATTTTGTGTAGATAAAGCATTGCACAAATCTGACATTTTCTGGAATGGTTGTAGTTATTCATTTGCATTTTATCATGTTTATGTGCTTTTGCAGCATAACCAATTTTTAATATCTATTGGTCAATGTTGGTGTTCTGTATTAAGGAAACAGTTGATGTAAGTGTGATCTTTCTCTGGAAATGTGCCACGTAATTGCTAAAAGTAATATTTGCAGCGCCACATTTTCTGTTAAAATAAATGTTTAAAATTATAAAATTGACATGATAAAGGAACGCTCAACCAAGAAACAGATATCTACATTTTCGACTTGTAAACTGTTTCATTTTTTTTACAGGCAAATAAATTGGACGTGTACCAGCCAACCTGTGTAGAGCTTTTAAGATACTGAAAATGAGGAATTTAGTGTCTAGAATTATCTGTAACTCTGCAGGGAGACCACAGTTAAGTGTGAATCCTCCACCTGAACAAAGTTTTCAAAGAAGAAATCCTCCTCAAAGATTTGACAGGCAGGGTGGTGGTGCACAAATATAATGTGATTACCTCATATATATTAATCCAGTCAATTTTGAAGCATGTATGCATGTTTTAGAAGACAATGCACCATTACAAGAACTGGATTCAAGAATATATCCATGAAACAAATATGACTAAGAGTTTGTGTTATGAATGATGATTTATATTGATAATAATAAAAAAACAAACACTAAAACTAGTTTATATCTTTGTTTTCTACTCAACAAACCTTAACATATTTTCACAATTAAAATCAATTATCAGTGTACTATACATTGTACAGATATTGAGGATGTTATGCATACATATTATATCAGATAAGACATAATTACCAAACCCGTGATACTTGATGGTCTCAACCAAAAAAAGTTTCACCCTAACAGATAATTCTTAAAATGCAAGAATAATTCACTAATCAAGGACGGTACGAGATACTATCTTGTGTAAAAAATCCCAACATAACCAGAATGCAGGACCATCAATTCCGAATTTGACAATTATCATTTTTCTGTCAGAGTAACCACTCGATAAGAATATTTCAATTGTAAGACATTCTTCGATTTTTTTGTTTTTGATATTGTCTGTGAGAGTGAAATTCTACTTGGTTGAGTTTCTCAGATGTGAGTACAATGAAACAATTATTCACATATTTGAAGCATTCAAAGCTATAGAAAGAACTCTATAAAAAGAAAAAAGAACTGTATTACACTCTGTCTATTGCTTAAGTCTCTCCGTTGTATAAAAAACTTAACATAAAATCATTTTCTTAAATCATTAGATAATTTTTTAATGAGACAAAAACAGATGTATATCTTATGTGTCACTTTTAGGTTAAGAAGACAGTAAATAATTACAGAGTAAGAAACAACAACAAATTTAAGAAACATGACAAAAGGTTCAACAAATCATTCTAAGTTTACATATAAACCGGAGAACAGACTGGTATCACATAGTGTATCGAATTAAAAGTTATATTTACAAAAATAAAGTAGCACACAAACATATATCATATCAACTACTTCATGTAGTACAACTTGCAACTCACTAATACAAGTAAAAACCGTCCATAACATGAACAAGTCCAACCATTCCTAAATTGATCCCAAAAAATCTTATATTACAACAAATGAATAAATTTGTATCACAAACCTTGTAAAAGCTCAAATTGTATCAAAAATATCATCATGTTCATGGAAGCATTATAAAAAAATCATCAAAACTTGACACAAAATTAAAAAATAAGTTTAAAGGATGTATCAAAAGCAAACCAACATCAAAAATTGAAAACATTTAAAACTGTATCAAAAATGAAACTTATGAAAGCATATTATATTAAGATTTAATACCCTACAAATTATAAAGTATGAAAACTAGTGTTGACAGTTATCAACATGAATAGATAAAATAAAGGGAATATACAATGTGTGTATAAAACATTTAAAAAATATGAATAATATCAGGCTCATTTCAAGACATAACACATTTTTCAAATGCATTAAAAAACAAACAAGAATAAAGGCAAAGTAAACATTTTTGCCTCATATTACATATTGAAAGGCACTTATACTTAATAATTTCTTCATTTAACTTCACAACAATGAAGATAAAAAAAGTGCTTTTTTACAATAATAAAAGAATTTATTCATTGGGATTTACCTTTACCCCTTCCTCGCCCTCTCCCTCTTCCTCTCCCTCTTTTTTGGCGTGTTCCCCTCTCAGAACTACTGCTGGGTAGATCATCAACATAAGCTCTTGACATAGGTAATGTTTATTTGCCCTGGTGAACACTCTTTGTTTTATGTCAACAACACTTCCATCATTCAAAAGGATGGTTTCATCAGTTTGTGGAATGCTATTTCTTAATGCTGTCCTTTGGGAACAACCCAGACTTGGCAAAAATGATAACTGGGCTGGCCCCTTAGACGGTGAAGGCTGGACTGCCTCTTTCTTTGCAGAAGAAATATTTATCTTTTAAGAAGAGATTCTCTTCTAGTTTCAACGTAACTTTCACTGTATTCTTTAACAGGCTTGTTGTCCCTGAAAGATGAGTTAAACCCATCTGTCCCTGAAAAATTGGTACACCCATCTGCTGTTTCAATTAGACAAAAATACTTAAAGTTTTTGTCCACGGAACTCTTAGCCAACTTCTCAAAAACTGTGAGAATTCTCTCATTGCTCTTCCTTTCCCGATCTTTCCGCCTCCTAGCCAATTCTTTGGGGGTACCTTCTGTTTTCAGAATAAATTTTCCACCTTGTCCCCTACATCTTTCTAAAGAAAAAAATATAAATAACGTGAACGTATAAATGCAAACCATAAAGAATGCATAATATTCTACTCATTATATTTCTAGAAAATATGCTTTGAACTATTTCTTTGACTCAATTAAAAAAAAATTAATATGTTATTTACCTTTCAATTTCACGGAAAACCCATTTTTCGAGTTAGGCCACAATAAATAAATTCCTAGATTCTCATCCAACTTTTTTCAAAATAAGAGGCGGGCGGGCGATTTTTAAAAAAAAAATGTCATATTTCTTTAAAAATGCTATCAATTTTATAGAAATTAGTTTAAATTTGGCAAAAAAACAAAATAAAATTTTTGGGGGCGGGTGAAAAAATTGTGCATAAAGCAATAACACTTAATTGGTGAAAGTACACCATCTTCATTGTTCTCAACGATATCAACATCCCTCGTGGTATCTCCTACAAGAATAAAAAATCTTTGTAGACATGGATTTCAATAACATGAATGATAAAGGTATTCTGTAAAAAAAAATCAAAATGTTTGCATTTAAATTGAAAGTAGGATATCCAATCCCTTGTTATACACTTAATTTGTTTAAGATCTTTAGAAATAAGAAGTAATTAGGCAAAAGGTATTTACAATGGTATTAACCCAACTTTTCTACTGTTATACAGCAATATTTTTATATTTTCAAAAAAATTTGCAATAAATAATAATTATACCTTTATCCTGTATTTGCACTTCAATAGGTGCCGTTACATCATATTGAGGTGACTTTCCTCCATCTGAATCTGTTTCAGAGTTGGTTTGTGTTGATGGTTCCACATCATTACTTATTAACACATCTACAATAATGATGCAAATTTTATTCAGGCATGTAAGCTTGTTCGTATTCTTTAATTGAAGGGATACTTGCAACTCTCCTAAATCATGTAGATGAGTTATTTTTTTTCAACAAAATTCCAAAACTTGCATTTATTATAATCATAATTGCAGAACTCATCAAAATGTTGGAAAAGTAGTTCTTGATTCACAAATAAATGTCCTATGGTTATGTAAAAGACATTTTAAAAATTTTAAGGAATTGAATATTCCTCAACTTCATACTCAAGCAATGAAATTTTAGGTATTTGGAATAAAAAGTATTTCAATTAATATTAATATCAATGTCATCATTGTGCGAATTGGTTGCGTAAATTTTACTGTAGAAACAATAAATGCTACTCTGATAAATTCATTATCACTGTATCAAAATCAATAAATTAATACAACAGCGATAAATCCGTTATCGATATCACATGCATTGATTATACAGTAAAAATGATTTTCTTGATACGAATTATACTTATTACCATTCAACTTTGTGAAAAGTACAATGTATTACCTTTATCTAGCATTTGTGTGCTAATTGTGGCTATATCTTCATGATACATTGGTAACTGTTCACCATCTTGCTCTGTCATGTCTGTTTCATTTATGTCAGTTTTGTCTGTCACTATCACATCTACAATAAGTAATCATAAAACATACTTTACTCAAGGTGATATTTTGAAATGTATAGTGTAAGACTTTTAAGCATGTTTGACATATAATTTCTATATGGAAAGTACAATGCGTTGGATTCTAATTTAGTTCATTGTCCAATTACATATGAGCCGGGCCGGATAGAAATCGACCTTATTGCAAACCTGCAAAAGTGCATGTATCGTTTGTTTTTTCGTGGTAATGTAAGCGGTTTGGATGCAAAAATATTTTGTATGAAATGCAACAAAGCAAGTTTTAGACTATTTAACCCCTGTCTAACCATTCAAGCTACATATTCGTAATGTACATGTATTTACTGTTTTGCCATAAGGTCGATTTCTATCCGGCGCGGCTCATATGTATATACATTATAATATGTCGGCATTGTATTGTGTTTTAGTACAACCACACTTACAATGTTATTTGGCATAGAATGGTATGTTTACATTGGTTTAAAAGGCAATAAAGTGATTGAAACTTTAATGTCTGCAAAGATTATCTAGCTTAACACCAACATAGTAGCGATACCTTAATAAAGTTGGGGAAGGACTTAAGTAAAATATTCAATATTATTATAGCATAGGTAAATATAGATTCTCTAACTGTGATTACAAAAATTTCTCAACTAAATATCGTTCAACTTTTTAATTTTAATCGTGAGACTTGTCAAGCTGATTACAATTTAAAAAATTTAATGATCAAGAGTTGAGAAATATTGTAATTCACAAGATACAGCTTAGAGAATATGTTTCTCTGGGAAATGTGAAAATGCACGTGAAATTAGAGAAATGTGAGTTTCATATTAGTTTAAAGCTAGAACTTAATAAATATGGACAAATATTGCTCAGTGATGTCAATGTTACAGTTGTCATGGTTGTGTTTTGTATTCAACAAATGCTAAATGCACTTACAACTTAGATATTGCAGTTCTTCTGCGCTGATATTCTGCAGTGCTTCACTTATATCACTAATATCAGCAATGTTTCCTCCATCTGTATAGGCAACTACAATAAGGAAAATATAACATGGAATACAATTTACATCATCATTATCATGTGTATATTAAAAACATCAAATATCCAGACTTTAAACAATGTAAACTTTATAAAGTTTCAATGATGGCTTAGAAATAGAGTTATTTTCAGCATCAAAATTGATGTTCTTTATGTTAAGTGCAAAACACAATCTATAATTAGTAATAAACACATGCAACTGGTTGCAAATTCCATGCAAGGTTTATCCTGAAAAAAAAATCACCTGCAGTAAAATGGGAATTATATTGCTTGCTTTAATAATAATTTCAAAGTGTGTGTTGCATTACATGGACGGCTTTTTGCCCCCGTTTAAGAAAAAAAAGACATAGAACATGATCTGTACCCTAAAAATAATTATACCTTGTCAATCATCTTCTTGGTCATTCAAAAGTCCAACAGGTTCTCCATTTCCATTAGACATTTCTTCAATTACAGTTTCAAGGAATCGGATATGCTCATTTTTCCTTGCAGAAGGGTTTTTGGCTAACTGCATGAAGAGTGCCAAATACGCCTGTTTTCTACATCCATCCATCTTTTCTATTTCATCAAGTATTTTATTGTCAATGTCAACAATAGTCATTGCATCTATGGAAGTGTATTTTCCCCTCTCAGATTGTGAAACATACACTGGGTGATTAAGTGAAGGATCAGGTGGCGGTGGTTGATGCAAAAGCATATCCATGATTCTATACATTCTTTTCCTGTTGGCCTCTGCAGTAAATTGTAATAATCCTTGGTCTAACACCTCTGAATTAATTGAAGTAAGGACGGGACCATGGTTTTCAGGTTCAATGTAGCCTGTTTGTCTGATTGCCAGTCTCCATTCCTTTATTGCACCTTCGAACTTTATGTATCTGTCAGACTCTTGTTTCAATCTTCACAGCCTGGCCAGTAGATTTCAGTACTTTTTCTTTTACTCGCTTTAAAGACTGGTAATTCCTACATGTGCTTAACCAAACTTCATCTGTAGGCACTCCCCTTTTCAACCAGGATTTAACATTTTTATTTTCCTCTTCTAAAACAAAATCAAAACCCTGTCCTCTACTGCAGTGACCAGACTTAGAAATACTACATTTCTTTTTCAGAAATTCCTTTACATCATTTGGTAAAATATGGTGAATAAACTCATCGTATATTTCAAGCTCTTGATATTTTGGATGACAACGTCCATGAAATAGTTCTTTAGTTATCCATTTGCCACACTGCTGCAAATCTCTGTTATTACGTCTAATGGCCATTCTGAGATTGATAATTCCTTGTGCATACTTGCATGCCATTTCAAAAAGATACAGGTAGTTTGAATTATTTTCCATACCCTTTACAAATGAGATAAATCCTTCAGCAGTGGCTTCAGATTGATTTTCTTTGCAAATTTCCACATAAGGTCGCAATAATTCCATTAAGGATCCCAAATGAAAAATTTGCATCATTTGCCATGCTTTATGGTTGTCTGAGCAGTTGAGAGCTGAAACCTGTGCCTTTTCGGAACGATAACCCATAACTTCTGCAAACTTTTTCATAAAGACATTCCAATTTAATTCAAAGAAACTCTTAATAAGGTTCATTTCATAATGGCCGTCACCTGCAATTAAGAAAACCCAGTCAAACTCATGAATGAATGTTGTTTGTGTGTCTGTCTGATCCTTTTCATGACCTTTGGCAGCATCCAAACCAAGGAAACCTTTTTTGCAAATAGAACAAACAAAGTATTCTTACTAAGCCATGCGGAAGTCCATCGCAACAGACAAAAGTCCAAGATCTTGGTGTCCCCTCCCAACCTTCCTCCATGTACTTGGAAATTTTAGCTTTCTTTCCAATGTGTCTCAAAACGAGAACTAGTGTGTCAATGGAATTGGGATTTACAAACACAGGATCTAACAATGTTACCTCAACTGGTTTTCCTGAATTGAATGTCTCCACATGGCCAAATTTATCTGCAGGTTTATCAGCGTCTGTGCTGGTATCATGTTTTGCTTTCGATGGGTGTTCATGCCATAATTTTCTCCTTTTGACAATATTTCATTTTTACTGGAATTTTGTTCGTCAGGATCAATTTTCCTTTTGTATTCTGCTACATTTACATTACATTGGATGCATTTTCGTTTATCAAGGACTTGGTCACAGTTCGGACATTTTTTATACTTTTTGGTGAAATCAACTTCCTTCAGGGCTTTGTCAATATCATCTTTTCATTTCTGTGTTGATTCATTATAGACGAGGTCATTTGATAGTTGTTTTATACACATGTCTAATGTGTGGTATAGTTCTTTATAATGAGCATTGCTGAACTCCGATTCCAATTCTCCAGTCTGACACATTTCAGATATTACATTCTCTTTGTCTTTGGCAGTTAACCAACTACCTGGTTTTAAATTTGCCTCATTTTGCAATTTCTTTCCCCCTTCAACACTAATATCGATGACAGCCACGTTGGTTATCACTGACATCTTAACTTTACTCTGAGCAGAGACATTCCATGTTCTTCCAATTACTTGCTCATTGTCAAACATAAAAATGATGTCACCTTCTGCACATTCCTGTTCCACACCACTATCAATGTCCCCAAGAAATAAAGATACTTTTGAATGTTTCCCACCGGGAACAACTGTTCCAAAAATATTGCATGCAATTTTGGATTTAGAACTTGAATAAACAACAAGATTCTGCATAAATGACCAAGTGCCTATGAATGTCTGATCACAAAATCTATAAATACTTTCCAGTAACGGTACCAAGTGCTGCATTTTGACTGATTCTAGCTTCAGCCCGGTATATGCCAATACAATGTTAATGAGAAAAGTATCAAAGTTTTGACAGTAGTCTTCAAGGTCAGTTTCTTCAAGTAGACTTAAATTACTTGTTGGAAACTTCTCCTGTATGTGGGAAATATTTTGTTGCCTGTTCTTATCGTCTTGCATTTTTTCAATTAAATGAGAAATACATTCTATCTGTTCATTGTGATGAAGATTTTCAGATTATTGTAGAATTCCACCTGTCTTTGAACATGCTGAAACAGTATCTGGTATATCTTTTGTTCCATTACTTTTTGAACAAATAGCACAGTTGTGGGAATGATCTTCAAATAAGTACGGTTTAATCTTTATATGAGCTGATGGGCCTTTTTTCTACATCTGTATAAGAAACATCTGCACGGATTACATAACGATTTTGGATGAACATTTCCTCTGTCATTTCTTATGTCAATCATGAAAATTGTCAAACGTTCATGTAAAAATTTGTCAGCACTTGTGCGCTTTTCTAGCGTTGTTTATTTTCCACAGAGGCGACAAAAATTTTGCAAGTTCTGTGTGTGCTCTGAGAAAAAAAAACATGCAGTCAACATTTTTTTTTCATTTTTAGAACACACAAAAAATCACTTTGCGATCATATGAGGATTGCGAAATAAAGTATACATGTGCTCTTGAAACTTTGACATTCAATATTTTATCCTTTATTTATTGAAAAAAGCATACGGTTTAAGTTTTTCATGAAGTATGTAGTGAATACAACACTGTCTTTATTCAATTTAAGTGGTTTTTTGTGATAAAACATATGGCATTGTAGTTATTATTGTAGCATTAAGGCAGGATTTTATTTTGTTTTCATGTGCACATTTTGTTGAGTTGGGCATTCTAAATCTCATCATAGGGCATGTAGGAGATTCAACCCTTGTTGAAGGCCTTGTGGAGACTTCTAATTTCATAACAAGTTTTGTCTGGTGGATGGAGTGTGGTCTCTGTTATATTTGTGCCAAATAATCTTTTTTTTTTATTTTGAATAAGCAGACATTTCTATTACACATGCTACACTAATCATGCAACGATACTCAGGACAGTGTTGTACATTTTTTTTACAACATCTTAGAGAGTACTTACCAGTAGTATTTATTTTGAGAAAAGGGGTTGAGTTTCCAATGGAGGACATGTGAAGCCTGCCTCAATATTATCAAATTGAAACAATGAAAGAACGATAATACAAAAAATAAGTTTTTTTCAGGAAAATTTTTGATTTAATTGAATAATCCCTAATAATTAGACATAAAAGGTGAATTATATATAAAAAATAAATTAAAAAAAGAGTTGCCAATAGTAGATGCATATCTTCTATGCCAGATACCACTGAATAATACAAAAAGAAGATAACAGGAAATGTCCACAATGAAAAACCCCACAATAATAGGCCAACCACAAGCATTCAACATAAAGCGACAAATACATACATAAAAACAACAGTCAGGATAGTCTGACTTGGTACAGCCACATAAATGTGGTGGGGTGGAACAGGTTTATGGCTAACAAAACCTCCCCTTATTTATCCCGACCTGCTGGTGTTAAAACATACGATTAAACCCATGTAGTATGATTGATGACCCTGTTTTAGTATAGGATGTCCCAAATAAGTAAAAATTTATTGTCAATTAAACATGCATCATGCTTTTTACAGAAAACAAAACATGAATATGTGTCTTTATGCACTACTAAGACTAAAAGTCCTGTAAACTGAAATAAGAAATCAATAAACTTCGAAAATTTTACAGTTGCAAAAATACTTGCAAAATGTTTACAGAAGCAGTTGTAGTGAAATATTTATTAAGGACGAACTTCAAATTATTCCCTCATGTAGTTGCGAAGAAAAATATAACGAAAAATTGAACATGAACACTGTATTGTGAAAAATTAAATGTCTCGGCAAACAGGAAGTTGATATCCGATAAACCTGAAAAGGGGAGACAATGTACATTGTAGAATGCAGCATGTCTATGCCATTTACCAGATTCAAATTACTCCCTCAAGAGAAAAGTGTTACTAAAAATTGTATATGAACATAGTTACATGTATGTAAAAGATACAAAGTCTCGGTACATGTAAACAGGAATTTAATATCTGATAAACCTGAAAAGGGCAGACACTGTACAACTGATCTGTCATCATGTTAAAGCTATTTACCAAATATCTAATTATTTCCTCCAGTGGTTGCATAGAACTGTTCCAAAAAATTGTGATGCAGACAACGACGCCGATGCAAGATGACACAACAATACATGCATACAAGACAAACAAAGTTCCAGTCCTGTTGAAAACAGGAAGCTGACAAGTGCCATCCATATAAGTCACATGCACAATGATCAACAATAAAATTTATGGCACTGAAGCTTTACAAATCATTCCCATAAGTAGTTGGCTGAGATTTACAGGTCAACATTTACATGTATGTGGAAGTACATAATGCAAAATAAATGACAATTATTTTTGTATTTTCTAGTTGTTCCACATTTCAACATTGCTTTTTATCATAGTTACCAGAATACATCTCGACATAACTCAGAAGGGATCTGATAAATTTTGCAAATTATGTACATGTACAGATTTCAAACATAGGGTTTCGGGGAAACGGGTATAAGCATGATACGGTTAATGCAAAAAAAAATTCTTTTGAATTGTTTGCTTTTGTGCAAAATATTTGCTATATTTTTTCATTCCAAATGCTGTAGATGTGAAACTACATGAAAAAAATGTGACAAATTATTTTGTGAAATTTTTTCAATGTCAAAAATAGCTAAGTTGCGTGAAACAGGAAGTTGAAATGCGGCAGATTAAAAACTGCATTACACAATACAAATCTCCATCCTGATGCTATGAGACAAATTTCAGGAAGTTGGCATGTGTGCACGGTTCCTGAGAAAATTATGACAGAAATGTTGATTTTAAGATGCAAACAATACCAGAAAAGGGGTACGCAGACATGCAACACAACTATTACCTATTATAAATTCACACATGTACTGGTTTCATTAACCCTTTGTTAATCAAACCTGTACAAATGTGTGTGTGCAAATTGATAATGAAAACCATGATTGAAAAAATGATTATTATTGCAAAATACATAAAAACCAGATTTAGCATCTTGATCATGCTGATAACGGATAAAAGTAAGGGTGGTAAGATAAATAAAGTTATATGTTTAAGGTAATGTTTTACAGCATGTGTCACATTGTATTTGACTTAATATTAGACCTAATTAGTAACAGAAACAACAATAATCTGGATGAACTGACTGGTTTAACCCCCCCCCCCCCCCCACAAAAATGACCTATATCTACCGGTTTGCTTTTGGAGTGGTAGAATATATTCATTTATAAATTTTGTCGTAATTTTTTGATAGAGTAAAAGTACCTACATTGTTGTAAGTATTATACAATAGTGTCACAATTTTTGCCCAAGACCATACATAAATTTTTCATAAGACATGTGATTCATAAAAGAACTTCAATGGATGGAAATTCCATCTTATGAAAGCAGTAAAATATGATGGTAATCCATCCTCTAGTTTATCGAGATCTGGATGGATTTTCCATCCTTTATTTACTTTGAGAAAGCGTGCTCAAAAATTACATGATACGATCGGTCGACGATCGCCGACTTTTTCATTTAATTTCAAAGTTTTTTCAACTGATTTAGGTAGCACAATCATTAATCAGAAGAAAATCGCACAGAATGATGGGTGTATATGTATAGTTTGATGGTGAAGTTACTCTATTCTTACCAATATCAATTGCACTTTCTGTCTTGTTTTCGTTTTTTTCCGCCATCTTCGATTAGTACGAGATCATGTGACCTCTGCAAAATATCACGTGATACTTCTAAAAATACTTTAGCAGCGGTTATCAGTACAATTTCAACCCGAAATGCAAGTAATCGCGAAAAAAGCCGAGTATGTACAAAACGAGGTTTAATGATGGATTTTCTATCCATTTTTAGTGGATGGTTTACGGTCCCACTCCTGACTGATATTTGCTTCTATGGAGCAACATTGTTATTGTATGTATTTGTTTTGTGCATTTTGTTCAAAATTAATGGGAGCATTGACCGATAATGTAATTCACCTTTCGTTGAAAATGTTTATTTATGGCAGGAATGGGGGATCGCGTACATTTTTAGTTCACCTGGCCTAAAAGGCCATGTGAGATATTCTCATCATTTGGCGTCCGTCCGTCGTCCGTCCGTCAACATTTTTCATTTTGAACTTCTTCTAGAGAACCACTGAATGGATTGAAACCAATCATGGCATGAATGTTCCTTACAAGGTGCTGAACAAATGTTCTTACTTTGGTGCCGATCCGTCATCCATCATGGCCGCCAGCGGGGAACTTAATTTAACATAGGACCCTATGGGAAATTCATACAAAAATCTTCTAGAGAACCGCTGAATGGAATGAAACCAAACATGGCATGAATGTTCCTTATAAGGTGCTGACCATGCATGAAATATGCCACTGGACGTTAAACAACAATCAATCAATCTTTTTTCATAGCAATTATGTAAATAAATTGTTTGTTAATGTATTACTTTTTGTTTCATGTGTTCTTTGAACTCATGAATTATAAATGTCAAACTTAATTGGTTGCATTACGAAATAAATACAATTATTAACATTGCGACATAACCATCTACCTATAGGAGCCCGTTTCATTGTCATACAAGTGAAATGGAACCACTTGTTCCCAGTGTTACAGTTGGGATTGTCACAACTAATCATATTGCCTGTTTTAGGCCCATAACATATACAGAATGGCTTTGTGGTGTTCTCTTTGCTTTTTTTGTCTTCTCTTTACGTCTTTTTAAG
>JARWCS010180651.1:0-14131 GCA_034783895.1 Geukensia demissa | reverse complement strand
TTACATCAAAGGTCAAATCATCAGTTTCACATCAAAATGTTGCTGCTCATATCATAAACACTCTATGTTTAGTTCCTTATAATATTCTATCTTTTTCTTTATGAACTACCTTAACACATATTCGTCTAAGAAATTCATCGTCAGTAAGTCATGACCCTATAAGGTCACAGCATCAGTTTCACATCAAAATGTTGCTGCTCATATCATAAACATTCTGTGTTTAGTTTCCCTACAATACCATAACTCATTCTTTATAAACTACCTTCAAAATGAACCGTAAACACATATTCTACTAAGAAATTCATCGTCAGTAAGGCATGACCCAATGGTCACAGCATCAGTTTCACATCAAAATTTATGAAATACAGAGGCAGATTCAGATTTTTAGAAAAAGGGTGAGGGGAGGCACTTTTTGTGGACCTCTTAATTCATCAATTTTCTCGATTTCTAATGGAGATTAAGACCAAAATTGACCCTAAACTTTTCTTTTTTAGCCTTTTTGTGTTTCAAAGGGGCCCCTGCCCACCCCCTGGATCCGCCCCTGAACTATCTGTATACAAAGTTTCATCATGAAACTGAAGCTCATTGTACAGACGGACGCCGCGCGGACCGAAAAACTATATGCCTGGCCTGCCTTGCGGGTGGGGAAAATTTAGACCTATTTATTTATTTATGGTTGCTCTATTTTCTTATTAACTTATTTATGGTCCGATATTCGGAGCTTTTCCAATACTATCTGATTGTAAATAAAAAGAAACTGATTCTGACGTCCGATAGATAAGACATATATACCGTCTGCCATTCATGTGAAAATATGAATCACCGAACTTGTGGAAATATTAGCTTTATGTATCATATATCATTCTACTTCATACATATGATCCTTGAACCAACATTATATAACGCTATAAATCAAGATGGATGAATTTGTTTGTTTGACCTGAAATTTCAATACTAAGAATATATAAATTGGGAAGACAGAAATTGCTTGATGGTCAAGCGGCAGCCAAATTCAGGGACGGATTACGTCATGTAAAATAATGCTGCCGAGCGAAGCGAAATTTCAGTGTTTTTTCACTAACATCATGGAAAAACACTTTTCGTATTTTTGTTTATTTAAGGTTATGGAACGTACAAGAAAGTCTGAGTACTAGAATTGTCTAAAAGGAGTTCAACTTTCGACGTTTAAAATGAGAAATAACTGAGTGGCATACATTATCGAACTCCCGTTCAGGAAATTCCCTGACTTTGAAAGTTTCAACTTTGACGGCAAAGTATATACCGAAAAATGAATCTTTAGTGACACACGAGTAAACAGGTGTGTAGTAAGCCAAGGGATGCGTCTTAAACTGACAGAGGGAGGTAACTTTCAAAATAATTTTATATTGTTTTGGGTATAGATTATCATAATTTGATACAAACATATAAGTTTATAGGTCTATGAGTTGTTTTTTAAAAGCATCTGTAAAATGTCCTTTCTTGACATTGGGATAGATCTCGATACGGACAATTTTTTCCTATGAAACGCTGCGAAGGAATTTTTTATGGTGATTTATAAAAGCTTTTTATATTGCAATAGACATTTTGGTTTATGGAATGAATTGCGAAAATAAAATGGGGGTTCCACGGCAAAAAAATAAAACATGACGTTCAAAATATCTTACAACTTCAACACCCTAGTTTGCCGTAAACGAGTTAGGTCAGCGAGAAAAGAAACACAATTTGTTCCCATTAAAAAAAAACTAACAAAACTGGAGAAATATGTTGCAGCGATCCATTGTATTTGACATCGTCGTAGTATTTATTCTGTAATTTTAGTTAAATTCAATCCTGCCCATTACTGTAAAATATTACTTGGATGGGGAATTTACGATCATAATTTAAAACTCAATTTGACAAAAAATTAGAATGAAAAACACAATTACTATACTTAGTAAAATAAATAAGAAAGCTGTTTATTTTCAATTGCATCTTAAGAATACAGATGGCAAAGCTGTTATTTTCAATTGCATATTAAGCATACAGATGGCTAATTTAAATAATATCTATAATTTGTATTTATACTGTGGTACTAATTTTTAGGATAAATGACTGATCTTGTGAACTTCGGCATTATTACCATGTTCACACAATATGCAAATGAGGTAAGCTTATTATTTAAGAATTATCTGATTACCTTCCTACCCGACACTGTAGGACAACATTGAAAGGACATTGAATGTTCTTTTGCAGACAGATAAATGATTTTATTCTTCAATTACCACATTAAGACATTTATAAATGTTTGAATGGAATATCATGCCACGTATTGCATAAGAATTTAATTGCTGTCTTTATAAACTTGTCACTTTAAGTTCATGTGAATTATAAGCCTTATTTACGTTTCATATTTAAAGAAAAATGGTACAAAAATCTTCATTCAAAATAAATGATTAAGAGCACTATTACAATTTTAAGAGTTAAATATGCGGATCCACATGAACATGAGAAACGTCAAAAGTTACAATACCATAGGTTCCGCCAGGGACTGTCCGACCGAGAGCATTAATTTGCTGTGCAGGACGTTAAAAACCACCAACCACTGGTGATCTACGTAAAATTGTTGTTTACTTTTTCCTTTCCCTTTTCATGTTAAAACGACCTTATTAAATAGATTCTACAACATTTCACTGATATACATTTTCACAGCTGTTGCTTATTGATTCAAAGTATCTTGTATATTCAGAGACAAGTGTGTCTTCCTTGTAAAACATAAATGACATATAAGACAACTGATTAGCAACTTAAAGTTACTACGTACAACTTGAATTGATAACTAACACAAAAACACCCAACAAATCAGTCTAACTGACACAATTTCTTGTAAATGAGATTATTAATTGTAATTATTTTTATACTCCAAAAAGTCGAAGAAAACAATAAAGTATATAACAAATGAATATACAGTATATTTTACCACAAATGTCGCCAATTACTGGAATCACCATGTAACAATCCAACACTTAACCCTCTTAGGAAACTGAAAAGGAAGATGACACTTGTAAGGCAACATGTCAACTTAACGAAAAAGTGTTTCTGAAGATTAACCTAAGTACACCATTAATGTTACTGTTGAGCAAATATCAATACAGTATCATCGCCAATGTATATATATGTCTGTACGGAAGTGTTCTTAGAAAAATACCAGATTTATAGTCTTGTCAATATTTTCTCCAGAATGGTCGACTAGCTTTGATTTTGCATAAACAATTAAAGACTTTAAGATATATTTAAAGCTATTTGGAGACATTTTCTCAAATTCATTGTTTGTATTATAAGTTTTTGTCTACGATTTAAAAGAAAACATAATGGTACCATTATACAAGTGTCTTTTTGATGAAGGCGAAACATTTCTTAAAAGAAACAATTGGCATTTTGGTTACAATCGAGAGCAATAGGATGGAAATATCTCGTCAGTCAGTGGCTCTACACTTTTGAAAAGGTACAATTTGCGAAAATAATCGACTTTTTCCAACAAAACCTGATAATGAAATAAAAAAAGCATTGTCGAATAAAGGTTTTCCGAGAAGGATTGTTTTGAATAATTTCCCTGTCAAAAACATTGCCTATAAAGTCGGTTATTTTATAAATGTTGGGCTTAAAAAGGGGATCTTGAACCCTTCCGTTCCTTGATTTTTGCTATAGACAAAGATGTTTGGCACCTTTCCCCTGTATTTGTTTCACTTTCACACAAAAAATAGTGTAACAAGTATAAGGAAAGTTGTAGCTATTTGACCTCAATTTTCTAAATTTTTTAATGTCGACATTAAGAACCAAAACGATACAGCGACATGTGGAAACCATCCATAGACAGCTTATTTTATTTGTGAATGTCCTTCATGCCAAATTTTTTGGTTTTAAAAACGAAAATTTGGCAAATTTTGTGAAACTGCTTTAAAAGCAAAATTCAGTAAGAAATATTTTTCTTCAATAGTCCGGACTCAGCAAAATTGATTAGAATTAAAAAAAAATATATATTTTTACAAAAATTCGGTTCTGTTTTACAACTTTTAGAATATGACCATACTTGTGAACCAAATACTTGGGGAAATGGCCATAACTCTTTGTCTCTTCTACTTACAAATTTGTGGCTATTTATGACGAAGTTTCTATTTTCCGAACATTTTTAACGATTCTGGAGACTTCCAGACCGCAGATAATACTAGATATCTGCAGTTGTTGCAGGGATAAAAACACTAATCTAATTTTATTATTGGTCGTGTCCGTTTTAGCAGAGTTTAATGATGACTTCCTCATAATTAAGATAAGAGGAATTTCTTCTTTTGTTTAATCAATATGGGCTGTTTTCACTCAATTCAATCATTTGCTAAACATTAAGCTCTAATTTAGAAATTGGCCATCTGGTGCTGTGAATTTCGTAATACCTTGATGAGAGAATTTTGCAGATTTCCGTCGTAATCAAATCACCCAGGTAGACATGAAATCTAGCAATTATTGGTTAAACACGTCCTGATGAAAATATGCAAAACATTGCATATCATATGAATATAAGTGTATTTAACAACAGATCCGCTTCTCTACCAGCACAATGGAACTCGTGAACAAACCCGCTTCTCTATAAATACAATGGAACATGGGGACAGTCCCGCTTCTCCACCAATGCAATGGAACAGGTGAACAGTCCCGCTTCCCTACCAATGCAATGGAAAATGGGGACAGTCCCGCTTCTCTACCAATGCAATGGAACAGGTGAACAGTCCCGCTTCCCTACCAATGCAATGGAAAATGGGGACAGTCCTGCTTCTCTACCAACACAATGAAACACGTTAACAAACCCGATCCTACCAATACGATGGAACAAGTGAACAGTCCCGCTTCTCTACCAACACAATGTAACATGTGAACAGTCCCGCCTCTCTACTAACACAATTAATTAAGTGAACATTCCCGCTTCTCTACCAACACAATGGAGCAAGTGAACAGTCCCGCGTCTCTACCAACATAATGGAACAAGTGAACAGTCCGGCGTCTCTACCAACACAATGGAGCAAGTGAACAGTCCCGCTTCTCTACCAACACAATGGAACAAGTGAACAGTCCCGCGTCTCTACCAACACAATTGAACAAGTGAACAGTCCCGCTTCTCTACCAACACAATGGAACAAGTGAACAGTCCCGCTTCTCTACCAACACAATGGAACAAGTGAACAGTCCCGCGTCTCTACCAACACAATGGAACATTGGAACAGTCCCGCTTCTCTACCAACATAATAGGGAAAGTGAACAGTCCCTCCTCTCTACCAACACAATTGAACAAGTGAACAGTCCCGCTTCTCTACCAATACAATTGAACAAGTGAACAGTCCCGCTTCTCTACCAACACAATGGAGCAAGTGAACAGTCCCGCTTCTCTACCAACACAATGGAACAAGTGAATAGTCCCGCTTCTCTACCAACACAATGGAACAAGTGAACAGTTCCGCTTCTCTACCAACACAATGGAACATTGGAACAGTCCCGCTTCTCTACCAACACAATTGAACAAGTGAACAGTCCCGCTTCTCTACCAATACAATGGAACAAGTGAACAGTCCCGCGTCTCTACCAACATAATGGAACATTGGAACAGTCCCGCTTCTCTACCAACATAATAGGGAAAGTGAACAGTCCCGCCTCTCTACCAACGCAACTGAACAAGTGAACAGTCCCGCTTCTCTACCAACACAATGGAACAAGTGAACAGTCCCGCTTCTCTACCAATGCAATGGAACATGGGAACAGTTCCTCTTCTCTACCAACACAATGGAACAGCCTATTCAATTAAAACACATGCAAAGCGTAAACGCTTGGCTTGCCATAGCATGGAACTTGTGAACAGGGCGCACAGTGGAAAGTAGGAATAATCCAGCTTGTCTATTGAAGCATAAAAAGTGTGAAAATTCATGCTTTTCTGATAGTGTGACACTTCCGCTTGTCAACCCACACTATATGAAGTGTGGAGAGTCCTATCCTCTGCATGGAAAGTGTGAAAAGTCCTGCTTGTTTACCCTAGAATGGACGTAAAATAGTTTTTTATCTAACCACGCCATGACGCGTGTTTCTACACCAATTTATCCTCTATCGGCACAACGAAACTTGCTTATGGACTAAGATGCGTTGTTGGCAACGATGTTTCAAGTCCAGTGTAGAATACCCATGCGAGAGATCAAAAGTGCATAGTCCAAAGAGACAAGACAAATTTAAAACAAACTAAAAGATAAAACGTAAACAAATACGATTTTTGTCCATCATTTCTCGTGACCTGCATCATAGATGTCTGTGGCCTTGTTTATTGGATGATGCTCTATATCATCCGATTTAACTGTATTTATTTACTGAATATGTAGTTGAAACGTATAAGCAGATTATGAAGTCACTTCGAAAAAAAGACAGCCTGCATCATTCTGCAATCCCAGACATTAAACCCCTAGGGAAATATTTATTAAACTTTCATTTCTTGCATCAGAGAATTTAATCTAATCCGTAATATGAATTCGACCAATGGATCGACACGTGATTATGATTACTAAACATTCCAATGCAGTACAGGTTACTTGACATCTGCCAAACAGAAAGGAAATGAGGGCTAGTCTAACCGGCTTCCCTATTATAAATAATCTATCCACTGTTATAAAAACGAAAGTCAGATATATAAATTATGATTTATTTGATGATGTTTGAGGAGAAAAGTTGATGGGCATCAGGTACAAAGTTTAACCTCACTTCCTGAACATCAAAGTCCCCGTGATTGGAGTTAAAGCAAAAGGTAATATCTATGCTGGGTGTCTCAATGCCAGGTTCCAGTAAACATGAAAGGAGAACAGCTTGCCAAAAACGATTTTCATTCATAGACGTAAACAGACGGTATATGTTAAAAGAAATGGCAAAACATTTAGGCTTTTTGAAGCAAATCAAAATACACATGTGTGGTCGCGACTGAATTAAAAATATTATGGTTTCAGTAGAAACATTGCAGAAATAAACACCTCTCATACTATATACAAACACAAATCTTGATACTTATACAATATTCAATGAAACAAATTTTCGCATTATAATTGTAAGAAAAGCAGGAAGAGTATACTGTTCTGGATTGAAAACCCACGGTCACCCGTTTCAACTCGCCGGACTATAGTTTACATCCAACTCCGAACCTCAGAGGTGCTAAATTCGTGTTTTTTGTCCTGAAAGGCACTGAATGACGAAGACGGTGTCCAATTCATGTTAAAAGGTCCTAAAAATAAAGTATCTGCCTTTTAAAGAACAATATCTACCGAGCAAATCGGATAATAGGTAAGTGGAAAAGTTTAAAAGACAGCCAGCCATACAGGAATATGTCGAAGTCTATTATTAATTGTAGTGATCCAGTGTCCATATTTCAAGTTCTTATATGTCTAATGTAGTTTTACAATAATAATGGTCTGTCAGGTTGTATCGAGCTTCTTTTAGATTAATAATTATAGCTTTACTAAAAGAATCCCCGGAAATGTTGTAACAGCTTTCACAGCTTCCGTTATGGTGTGGACTCGGGTTCATTGTTGAAGGCCGTAAAGGGACCTGTAGAAATTTAGTTTCGACTACCATTTGGTGGATGGCTGTCTCATTGGCAATCATGCCACATCTCCTATTTAGTATATTAGTTTCCATTTACTTTCCTTATTTTCTATACCTAAGTTCTTGTCATAAGTGATGGGAGATTTGCGTGAAATGGTTTTAATGTTTGTTATTCTCTATCATTTTGGAATGCGGTCGCTCTGACATTTACCCCGTATCATTTCATTTTCATATGTAATTGTGAAAATTCAATTTTGAGTATTTATTCTATATTTGGACAACTTAAATGATACTGTATGTAATAATAGAAATTAAGGTAGTGGAATACATGCTAGACCCATGGCTTACTACGCTATGCATTGTTGCGCTCAAGATTACACACAAGATTGAGACAGTATAAATAAATGCCTGAAATATCCTCATTCAGATTTTTTTTACAAATGCCATTAATTTATCTGCGTACACTAATCTTCACCATTTACGTTAGTAACTTGAACATTGAAAGTCCAAATTAAGGTTTATTTTTAAGTGCAAATATATAAGGACCATTCCTTCGATCAGTTACTAGGGATTGGCTTTTCCGATCCTTTGGGAAGACTTTACTGTATTTATTCTTCTTTATTTTATTATTTTTATAGTTTTTCATCAATTTTTGCAAAGCCTTCACGTTAAGACAGTTTACGACATATCGTAATGACCTTTCGTAACAATTAAGTATTGTACACATGTAGACCATTCTCAAACTACACTGACGGACAGAAATGTTTTAGGATATGGAATAATCTTCCTGAACCCAAAAATCCATGTTATAAAGTTGATCAAATGTATTGGAAAAAATGTTCCTTGTCGCATGATAAATAAAGGCTTAACAATGAGTGGGATCTGCATTTCGCAGGTTATCAACTTTTCAAAATAAATCATGAACGACCTCTAGCGAATTTTTAATTATTTTGAAATTAAATTAAGAGAGTCGATAAGTGATATACGGCTCCCACGAGCCAGTTTAAGTAAAAAATAAATAAACGCAAAAATCATAAGAGAAGCATACGTTTCATTTGGGTCGAAGAGATCCAATAAGTATGTAAAGAGTTTAATCTGTTACAGTGAAAACCGTCAAACCACAAGTCTAGGGAGACCTGGGACCTTTACCAAATAACTAAGAATTATTATTGTACATTTAAAAGTCTCAAGGTCAAAGGTCACATTTATATGGTTGGCATTTCTCCTTGTTATGGGCCTAGTACCCATAAACCATTTTTGTCCGAAATAAAGCTACCCTGAATTATAAAAATGTTAAAATTTATATGCCATATAAAAGGAAGATCAAGGTCAAATGTCAAAAGCCCATAGCGAGCTTCCAAAGACTTAAGCAACCATACATTTTGAACTTAGGAGGCTCTGATTAGTATCAGTATAACTTAGAAGACTATTAGTATGAATGCTATGAGTATTATGTATTGAATGCTCATTCCAATTATTCCGGGAAGATCTGAACGAATGACCCATTTGTATACAAATACCTTCGAAATTCTTGTCGAAGATGTTCTTCTCTTAATACATTGAGCTTTTTATCTTTGGTTTTCTTTGATTTTTTCAAAGTAGAAAAGGAAATATTTACGTTATGCTACTAAAGATAATTAAAGAACAACACCAGTGACAGAAGTTAATTGATTTTTGCATTCTAACGCCATATAATTTTTCAGTTTATAGTTCTGCCCTTTTGTGTTCAAAGCTCTGGAAAATTATTTCACAACTCTTTCACTTCAGATAATGGAAAAGTTGTCAGCTTTTATAGATAATTAATATCAAGTTGTAGAGTTCCAGAAAAGAAACACAAAATTGGAAGTTTTAGAAGTGTTATTTAATTATTATATATGCTGCTTTAGACGACAATTTAACGACGTTCTGTCATCTTTACAAGATCAGATCCGCCAGTTTTACTTAATGAAAGGAAAATGTTTGTTTCGTTGCATGCAATACAATCAAATTGTTTCTACAAATAGGCATATGCGCTTCCCACATACTCCACACAAATTGAAGAGAAAACTAATCTTTACAGTGTTTAATATGTTTAATCCTAAGGAAGTGATGTCGGGACAAATTAAAACAAAACAAATCAATACGTCATTTTCACTGAATATAAGTTTGCAAAATTTTGAAGACAAAAGTCTGGTGTGAAAAAAGTTTTTCCTCATCGAAATAGCCAAAACACGTATCTCCAACCTTCAATTAAACATTCTGTCCTTTACCTCCAGTGGGCAATGGCAGATGGAGAATTCAAGTTAGGTTATTCAACAAGTTTGTAAAACTATTCAAGATTGATTTAATTATAGTTCCTCGCTTGTTAGCTATTAACACTAGCATGACATGACCACCAATAGAATGAACTGGAGCATTCTTTTCATTCAATAACTATTACATGCGGTGGCCACATATAATTATTTTCGGACATCACACCTGATGTTTTCAAAACTGTGTAGGTCACGAGTTGAAAAGTTGAAAATTCTTAGTCAAATATGTTGAAATTAGCATTGTCGCGTGCTGTTCATCGTTATGCAAAATTAAATCCACAATTTTTGGAGACACCACCTTTTCAAGTTTACAAAAGTTGTAAATATCGATATTCTAGACAGGTTTTTCAAATTATTAAAGAAGTATACCTCTCATCTGCAGCATAAGCACCATGCAATACATACCGTGTAACTGGTAAATTTTTTAGGTAATCTTGTTTTCGCTGTTAATATGAGTTTGCAAAAGTAAATTTCCACAAAATGTATTAAGCAAAGATGATGTAGCTTTCTTTTTCGTACTCAATTTTTACAGACCTATGACCATTTTCCCGTGAATTTGTTTCATTCGTGATACCATATTTAGAATTTGAGCTATACACGTTTAAAAATAATCAGAAGAAAACTGATTTTGGCTGTAACTGCCCTTCATGCTGAACTCTTGGAAGGAATAGATAAAAAAATGGCAAATTATGGACGTTAAAAATTATGCAAGAATAATATGTTTGAAAAAAACTGATTCAGCAAAATGGTCTATGATCAACTTAACAATACAGATCTTGGTGATAACGTCTACAATATTCACAATAGACTAACTATTCAAGAAAGTTCAGTGACAACTTCAGAAACCGCATGCATATCGTCCCGCCAGTTTTATAGGGGAAAGAAATTTTGTCTTGAATGTCTGCATGAATTGAACTAATAGTTTATACATGTATTTTGTCTTGTCTGTGAAGAAGTGTCGTTCGTCAGATTTACCGACCAACGGTACTGTTACATTTGATTTTAAAGATGAATAATAACTTATACTGCCTCAATGTAAAAACAGAACGTGTGTATTTGATTTGGGCCTGTTGTGGATACCATTGCATGGTCTATAATAAACTTAACAATAGAGATCGTTTACTGTGTTCTTCTGTGGTTTAGAATATTGGTCGAATGGTATCTGTATACTTGTATATATATGTTATGTTGCTTTGGCTCTTTTTCACTATTACTGACATCAAAATAAATCCGAATTTATAAAATATATATAGGATTCACCTTGCTGACTGGTGTATTTTGACAAAAGGGGTGTATTGTTTGACACAAAATGGAAAAATAATACCTTGGTATGACAAAATAACGCAAACTACGCTAAAAATGTTACTCAGTGCATCAACTAGTGAACATTTTTGTGCACTTGCAAACATTCTGGCGCTGCTTGCCCCCTGCAATGCACTTTTCAGCCATTGCTTTTAGCTTATATAATTTCCTTCAGTAAAAAGTGATTAGAAGTTCAAATGTTAACCTTTAAGTTGCATCGCTACTATTATTGCATAAAAGATGTCCCCTGAAGAAAAGCATCGCCCACCCAGTTGTTGACTTGATTATACAGGATAATGTCTTTTTTCATAGATGTTGTTCGAGTTCACGACTCTTTTAAAAGATAATCCGACCATTACATTTCAATGTATTTATTTTCAATACTAAGTAGTTTAAAATTCGCTATTTATTATCTCTATTTGTAAACTTTAATCAAATATATATAAATGATTCATTATTACCTTATACACGCAACTAACGGACATGCAGTCTCGGTGGTCCCCTTATAAGACGAGATCTCCCTTGATAAACTACATATTGGTATATCGTAGACTGATAGCTCTATATAGCAAGGTTTTAAGAGGGAAGTTTACTGCAAGAAGCATGAGACTGGGGAGAATGTCGTAAAAAGCCATAAAATCAGAACTTCAAGAATTTTTAAATTGTGCGCCATCATCATGAACAGAAAAAGATTTGAAGAGAGAGATTGAAAGATTAGTATTCTGAGAAAGGGTTTTAGTGGCGTATACGTAAATACCCTACGGCACCGAAGCACGTGCTTCAAAATTAGTTTTGAAAAAAATAATAATGTAACATTTTATAAAAGCATTTTATGAAAAGAAATATTGTTTAAAGATGCAGCCCATCGAGTATCATCATAGTGATAAAATACCCGAATATCTCTCATCCCTCGTACATGCTTTTTCATCTGTTTTTTTTAGCCAATCTTTCGCGGTGTTAAACATCCAGTTAGCGACTTCGGGCTTTATTTTCTTTTTTTTCTATCCTGAGTACAATCAATCGGTTTATTTATTCTAAAACTGAATGTAGCCGGCATGCAGGTAAGATTGGTGTGGGCTTGAAAGATATTTTAAGTATAGTTTGGCAGAAAATAATTTAGTAAAAAGTGGAAAATGTAATATTTTCCATGGCCGAAAACTGTCTGAATGCATGAAGTATATAACTTTGGTTATGCTTATACAAAAAGAATGTCAAGAAGTTCCGAAAAACATCTCACTGCCAAAAACAAATTCATTCCAAAATACTATCGTCAGATCTAATTTGATGTATGACACTCGTGCTGTTAAAATTAATGCTGGCAATGGAATTGCATTACGTAATATTAGTAACAATCTCTTAATTCTCTGTTATTTATACAATAATAAAACTAAAATTGATGTATACCAAATCATATCAGAACCAACTGATGAAGTGTGTGCACAAGTATAGTTTTACAATTTCTATCCAAAAGTGTGTTAATTTTATAAACGTGGGGCGGACGGGGGGATCTGCCTTGGACCCACTGGGGCATTAAGCGGCGCAAGCCTCTTCAAGTATAGAAATAGGCCGTTCTGTTTCTCCGCCGGCAGGATGAGCGGAATAGTAAGTTACATGATTAATTGTGGCTTAACGTCCAACGGCAAATATTTCATGCATATTCAGAACGAGAAAAAGTTATTAATCATTAAATCACAAATGGGTGGACTGAGGATCAGGAGCCACAGGATGCAAAAATTTGACTGGGTAAGGGGCGGAAAATTGAACCTTAACAACTGGCCATGAACTAATGGACCATTCATTAAGAGCGGTTGCAAGCGGAACCTTCCCATCCCAGACAGTGGAGTATGTATAAATTCCCCCGCACCAACGGACGCCACTTTAAGGGGCGTTGTTCACCTAGCAGAAAAACCGAGTGGCCTTTTCTTAATTCCGACTACTCTCGGGGGTGGTCGAGTATTTATACATCCAGCCTAACCAAACGGACGCCCTCTGAGCAGAGGTGAAGCAACCATTCGATATTTCTATATCCCTCAGGGGTCGTAAAGGAAGTGCAGGGGAAGAATAGGCAGTCGTGTTTTTTGTTCTTCCGGAGGTCCTGGTCCTCCAAAACGAGTATCCTTGATTGTGAAGTTGTATATAGAATGTATTCTCTGGATCAATGTTTTTAAACACTCAACTCTGGAACCACACACCTGGTCAATTGCTTTCATGTTTGTATATCTAACCTTACACATGAAGTTATCAACTAGATTAGAGCTGTTTATTTGAACCCTAATACCGGTGTGTGTTTTTTTTTTCTGAGCCGCCGTATAAGTCTATAACGATTCTGTTAAATATTTGTCGATTGCTACATGGAAGTAAAATATTATACTTGATTGCCGACTGTGCCAACAGTTTTTATCTGTCGCCCGCTTGTGTACGAATATATTTCTGTTGCAAAAACAGGAATCTCGGTGAATGGTTTGTGAAAGAGTCCTAAAACTATCATTGCAGTGCAGAGTTTTGGTAATAAAAATATAAAACCACATACTGTCTTTAGGCTTGCCATCTACAGTAGCTTTATCTCCCATGTTTTTAAAGGATTACATATATTATACAACAATCAGCCAATGGCATTCCAAAGAATATCCTTGATTCTAAATCTAATTTTCCAGTACTATACAAAATTCTAGTTTGTAAAATGACAACAATTCAAAAATATTATTTTCCATAGCTATGGTTCCATAACTTGCAATTATCGCTTAATGTTTTGGGTTTTTTAAACTCAAATATATACACCAAAATTTTATTTAACGGTTGTTGCCTATTAAATAACAAAGCTAATTTGTAAGAAAACATTGATTATGCCCTTTTACAGCCCTCGACCGTGGAAGTAGGTCTACCTGAAGAGGTGATGAAGTTTACCTTTGTATCTGAACAAGGCATCACAAGTTCACGCCGAAGGT
>JARWCS010180542.1:0-14132 GCA_034783895.1 Geukensia demissa | reverse complement strand
CCAAATCATGATGGCGACCGAAAAACTTCCGGAGTGATGACTCTAATCTTTCCCTGAGAAACCCTTGGCTCAGTAGCGTCAGAGAAAACCATAATGTATCATAGACAACACTTCAATTTCTATAAATATGATGAATGGATGAATAAGGCATTTAGATCTTATGGGTCAAAGACTAAAGGTAGGTTTTGTTTTTCCTTTTTCCTCAGCAAGGTTGAAGAATGTGATTCTCATTCAAAGCACAAGTGGCATAACAAGCAACTTTAAGACCGAGTCATTTGAAACCAATCATGTAAGGAAAAGTATAAAAACTGACAATTTTAGAATTTTCAATTGGCAGTTTAAACTCAAATGATGTCTATGGAAATGAACGATATGGGGAAGACGTCTATCGAGTCTGCATTCCATCCACGGGAAAAGCAGGGGGAATTTACAAATGTTGTGGTCTCTTCAAGGCCTCCAACAATGGTGGAAAAGCGGAATATTTGGTTTTGGGTTGCGGATTTGAACAGATTTAAAGATAATTTTTAAATTTATGATTTTGGGATTGTAGCCACATCCAAGGGACATCAATTAAAATTCCGACACCTTTGGCACAATCTATAAAAAATAAAAAAAATATTGGGTAATGTCATAGCGATAGCAATCCAACTACCAGAAAAACAATGGAAATTTACCTAGAGGTCTCCACTAGCCTTCAACAAGGGTGGAATATCACTCCCTCTGAAAAACTGTAAATCGCCGCATATGAAAAACTTGGATACATAAAATAATTCAGCTCTTATCAGTATATTATCAAAAATGTTTATGTGACAAAACATACAGCACAAAACAAAGGCAAAACTATGACCACAATTCCTGACTTTGGACAGGCACATGAGACTTGTGGTGGGGTTACAGTAGTAAAGTGGGATTAAAACCAATTTCTAACGAGTGGTAAAGGGCAATAATCAAAGAAAACAAAAGCAGTAACAAACGAACTATGAAATTCAAACAGAAATTAATCCAATCCGAATAGAGAGTACCGGAAATACAATAAGGATACTTAACAAAACTACATGCAAAAAGATCTGTCCTCTTTTAACAGCGTCAAAACATTTGATTTTTAACCCTCTGTACAAGTTTTCCACAAGCACTACCTAAGAATGAAAAATGAATAAGGCATTGTTAACTCAAAGAAAACATAGCGCTAGAAAATGAATTATTATCGTTATTAATATTACTTTTTTGTCAAATATAATGAGGACGATATAAAATGTAAGACCAATCAAACACTCTCGTTGTTAACGAAATTTAGTGCAGATAACTGAAGAATAATACTTCCAATTTCTGCCAAATACACTGTGTAATGTCCACTTAATCTTTTGTGCTTTAAACACATTATCGCAATTTGATTGGTTGTCGCCTTGATACTTTTACCTTACTTTTCCAACCTCTATGCGTTGAGCAAGAATGCATTGAAGTAAAAAGGATATCAACCGTCGTGCGCTATACTTAAATTTAATTCGATAATTTAAAACTTTTGCTATCAACAATTGACACAAACAAAATACAAAAGACAAAATCTGATGGAAATATGCATCATTTCCGTCTCGTCTCGGTGACACTAGTTTCATGTTTTTATTAATGTACTTTTTTGTTGCATCGTCATTCATATCGAATTGAACTCATTTCCCTTTTGAAGGTTAACAAGAAAACAAAATTACTTCGGGATGCACTTTTAACAAGAATGATAAAATATGATTTGATTTAGTACTACCAACTTGTTTTCAAATGTTGACAGGTTAATTGTCTATTTATGACCCTTTCCTTAACCAGTCTTCACTGCAATTTACCATTTAAATTTATGATAGTTATTATCTTTTTGAACACAGGGTATGCTTTTCACAATAAACAATGATAATTTTAAGAAATGGGACAATTATCTGCTAATAATATTTCATTAGCCAGTTTTAGCTTTTTTAACCGACACAGTTTTAAGAGAACTAAATCGAAGACTACAAAGGAAAAGATGGCAATTATTAAGTCAGAAGACAGACAAGACCATGCCAACAGATGAAATCAAAGACAGTTATAGTACAAAAAACAACACTGAAAACAAAAACTAGAGTAACACGAACCCCACAAAAACAAGGATGAGTTCGGGTTCTCGGGATGCCTCTACTAGTGACTTCCATCATTTGACATACTAGGTAGTAAAATTGCTGTGACATTTAGATAATAGACAGGTTTTGCTCGCAGCGCAGGGGATGCTCAACTTTCCGGAGGTCCTGGTTCCACACCTTTTTATAAAAGGGTTTGTTGAGACCATGCATTTGTTCTTTTTGTTTTCATTTTGTTTTTGGTTTGTTCTGAGTTTATCTTGTCTCTGTGGACTATGCAATTTTGATGTCTCGCATCGGTATTCTACACGCGACTTGTTATGTCAGTAAACATTGAACTTCCAGATGTTAATTTTTTGCCAGTGGCATTGAGAGTCAACCCGGATTAGAGTTTAAGGATTCCACGACGGGTTTTGCGCGCTAGACAGGGGACGCTTAACTTTCATGAGCACCTGATCCCACTCCTGTTTTGTAAAGGAGTTCGTGGATTCCAAGCCTTTGTTCCTTTTGTATACGTTTTATCTTTTATTTTGTTTGAAATTTGTCTTGTCTCTTTGGACTATGCACTTTTGATCGCTCACATGGGTATTCTACACTGGACAAAAAAAAAAAAAAAACAAAAAACAAAAAAAACAAATTAGGCAATTCAGGATAAGATACACGATTTTATTCTTAAAAGTTAATCAGTAGCCCTGTAAAATCTGCTGGAAGAATAAATTAGCATGTATACAATCAGCAAAACCTCTTAATATCATGTATGATTGCTACTAAGACCATGAATTCTTTCCTGTAAGATATCAGGTAAAGCAACCAACAAACAAATTAAATGAATTTTTGTGCTTTTTAGCTAAATTATGAATGGTTCTTTTTAAAATTGTATAACTATTTAAACATAAGTGGTTAACTGCATTAAAATACCACAAAACAAAAAGCAGGTGTACATATTGGCAAGGAGAATTCATTTAACCTTATACTCTATCCTTTTGGAGTGCAATTTTGGACTTAATTAAATGATATGTGTGTTTCCGCGTTTGTACTTAATTTAAATCAAAGAAAGAATTATCCAACGGTTAACGGTTCATGTTTTACACTATGCAATAGCGTTTTACATACTATTGTCTGCTTTTGAATTTCTCTACGGAGATTGAACGTTGAGGGTTAGCCATCTTTGTTTTTGGTTCTAGCGCTAAAGTTTAGATAAAGTAATTTAAAAAATTGCGCACATTTCTTTTATTCGGACCCGCGCTCACGATTCATTTATGAAGAACTACTTTGAATATTTCATTCAGGTGCGCCTCAAAGCATTTTTGCAGGTTACTTAATCCTGGTCTAATTACTGACTTATTTCTGAGCATTTACAATGTGTACTCCCAGTCTCGCAATAGCGTGTGCAAAGAGCCACTTCCGACAAACAAATGGCTAATTTTACCATATAAAATCACCTTAGAAATTAAAAACTCAGCGCAGCTTAAACAGTCAATAACAATACCAAAAATGCAAATGTTTTCTTAAATTTGCATATACTTATACAATGTAAAATTTAGAGAGTTCCAATTTTAATTTTTAGACGAATTCGATCTATCGGTTAAAAAAAGTAACAATTTTTTTACCTTTCATGACATCTTTCCATATATGGTAGTAATCCTGACTGTTAATATACATCGTGATTGCTAAAAGTATCATTGCAACTTTCTTGCACTTTTATTAATCTACAAAATAATCACAATTTTACAAGAATACGGTAGATAATTCTTCTTCCAACAAATCCTGACATGGAGTATAAATGCGTTGCAAATATTACATTCATTCCTGAAAACAAAAAGCCTTCTGTCTTTATGGTTTTATAATACAGACCTGTTCTTAGAACATAGTAAACAGTTTTGAAAAGCAATGATTTAAAAAACGTTTTGAGTTTTATAAAGCTGGAGTAACACGAACCCTACAAAAACCAGGGTGAGTTCATGTACTCCGGAAGGGTAAGCAACTCCTGCTCCACTAGAGGCACCCGTGGTGTTACTCAGTAGGAAACTCATAAGACGGTCTGTGCCGACAGATATAACAACACATGTTGAAACCAGAAGTTTAAATTACGTCATCAATTAGAATTTCCGAGTAATTATTTACAGTTTATTTGCACTGCAGCTTAATTGTGATGGATATGATGATCGCTTTTTGTAAATGTCTATTAGCTTACCTTAAGCTTTTTGCTTTCGTTTTAACTTTTAGTTTGTTTCAAATTTGTCTTGTCTCTTTGAAACAAACTAAACGATAAAATGAAAACAAAAGGAACAAAGGCTTGGAATCCACGAACTCGTTTAAAACAGTACTAGGACCAGGTGCTCCGGAAGGATTAGCATCCACTCTCTTGCGCGCAACGTCCCGTCGTTTGGCCCAAAATACCAAGGTATTTTCGTCTTGTTGAACACGGGCGACCTAAGGAAATATTTTTTCTTTGTCCTTGAATTCCTACTAAGTTTGTCAGAGAACATAACTGAAATTTGGTTGTATCAATTGCACTAGTCTCTTGTGCCTGTACCAAGTCCAAAATTGTCGTTGTGTTCAATAGTATCATGTACTAGACAAAGAAACGTAACACACCTTAAACTTCATCTTATTGAATTAATACGCTTTTCAACAAAAATTATTTCCTAAAATTTCAATATTTATGCTTTTATGAATAAATATAAAACAGTAAAAAATTCAAACACACAAATAAAGTGGTTTATTTGCAATGTCAAATTGCAAAACTGGAAACCGGGTGTCACAAAATAACGAGAAAGGTGATCAATACACTTTTGAAATAAGGAGAACTTCTACACGCAACTTCGGAAAAGGTTGAAATTTTGAAATGTTGCACTTTGTGGTCGTAATTTTCGTTTTTTTTCAATTTTTTGGACAAAAAAGCACTTTTTGAAATCTCATAAAATGAGAAAATGAAATTTCGGTTTTTTGCATAAATCTAAAGCTTGGGTTGAAATGACCATTCTGTAAAAATTTCAGGTCGATATCTACATTTTTTGACAAATTTTTATAGCAGGAAATTTTAAAGTTCATAGTAAATGCGTTAATCTGTAACGTCTTTTAACCAGTATATAGGTACATTTGGATAATATTCAGGAAAGAACATTATTATTCTACTTATACACGTTTTATTTATTTGGGTCTATTTAAAGGTTTTCAAAAGGAGTGGTATTCCACCCTTTATGAAGTCCTTGTGGTGACCCGTAGGTTTTAACACTCCCTTTGTTGTTCGGGTAGTTGAAGTACAATCTCTATGGCATTTACCTTCTAATTTCATTTTCATAGATTGCGGCAAAGGTTTCGAAAATTTGATTGCTGCCCTGAAGTGGGATACATTCCCCATAAAAAAAATAAGCATTATCTCTACAACTGTTTAAATCCCCACTTTAGAACAATATAAATTCGTAATCGGCATGAAACGACAAGTTTCATTGGAATCCTTGGAGCTTGCCCTCCCTCCCTCATTTTTAAATTCCATGTATCTCGAAAACATTTCAGATTACCACCCCTAAACCAAATAAATTCTGAATTAACATTAAAAGACAACTTCATTGGGCATCCTGTGGAGTTAGCCCCACCCTCTCATTGAACATTGCAATTCTCAAAACAGTTCAAATTCCAACTCCTAAACGATATACATAAGTGCACCCGGATGTCTGCCTTATCTCCTCACCATTTCGGAGAATTCTTTTTATCTAGTTCAGTAAAATTGAGATAAAAATTATATAAAAGCTTTTACATTTGAAATGCCATCACCTCAGTACATTTTATGTTCTGAAAGGTCTTAGTCTTTTATATTGCTTATACTATCAATCACCAGAAAAACGCGGGAATATGCAGCGTGGCTGTTTCGACTAGTTTTTATTCAAGTATGAATCCAACAAAACATCTATATCCTACGCAGAGTTTGATGGGTAAACTTAAGTGATACTACATCAACTCTGCCACGCAGCGTACGTCATTTATTGCCTGAAATCCGACGTCACAATAGTTTTGACGTCAAGAAATTAATGCATCACAATCAGGTATCCATAGTTGTGGCCGCCATGAAAGGAAGCTCACAAAATTACGTAACCACCATTGGCAGAGTCGAATACTGAAGGTGTAACTGGAAGCTAGGAGACTCTGCGTTCGGAGATTGACAAAACGTGTTTTCTCGTATTATGTTATACAAACCTGTCCAAAGTCAGGAAACATGGTCATTTCATTAACAAATCGGTATTTTGCCTCACATTAACAAAGAAACACTAGTAATTTAATCAGGGTGATCTGGAATTCGTCCAAAAGGATTTGGATTACACTCTTGTTGAAGACCTTGTAAAGATATAGCTGTAGATTTCAAACTTTTCGCTCCTCCCAGTGAGAGTGGTATGGTCTCCTCAACATTTCCTACGTATTTTTCAATGTTCATATATGTTTTTATGTGTTACATAAAAATCACACTTAAAAACATTGTACGTATTAAATAAATATGTTGATTATGCTGACCACGTTTTAATGTATCCTTGACAATCGATGTTAACCTTGAATTTCTTTTTGGTCAAGGATAAACTCATCAACAAAAATGTTTAATTATTTTTAACACATCACATGTCATTTACAAATGAAAGAAACCGTAAATTTAAATAGTTTTTTTCTAGTAATTACTTTAGATAAAAATACCATAGGAAAGGTTACTCCGTGAATTGTTTATAAAGCATATCAAAATTCACCATAATTATTCAACTTTTATATTTTATCACCACAAAGTAATTCCCGTAACCTGTTTGACACTGAAAAACTTGGAAAATTGGAAAACTTTTTAAACATATACAACAATGTATTACATAATGCCGATTTAAATTTGATGCTTTGTGTAGCAATTTCGTTTTGTTACAACTCGTCAGCTATGCCCAAGGTCAAAAATACAAGTTTTCCAATGTTGGATAAAAATTTTGAATTTGTTATGCTTTATGTATATTTCAAGGAGTAATCTGTCATCAGTAGCATTTGAACTAAAATATAGAAAGTATGAGATCAAAACACAGTAAAAGAATGACTCAAATCCTACAAATCGAAATAGAAAGCCAAATCTGACAGTAAAGGCAACCTCTTAGTGCAATACGTTTTTAAGAGTTTCCATATTTTCAATCCTTTAGAATTCCAAATGTTGAGAATACAGTTAAAATACAATATGACAATTCAAAGCCAAAACCATCAGAACTGAAAACATTTTAATTGGCAGGGCGCGTAACTAAGGTAATAGTTTCCCTTCATCAGAAAGAATAGACCTAGCAATTTCTGGCAATTTGCCAATTCGGGACGGAAAAATTTTAAGCATTTTGTAATAAAGCATGTCAGGAACAATTCTGGCTACTGGACTAAGAATGTCTCGGGACTAACAGTTGACCAGCAGAGATACACATCTAGTTGTGATAATCAATGTATTACAAAATACTAATTTGGATTGAATTTGAAGCAGTGTATGATAACTCTTTGCAGGCAAAGTGTTTCATGGATAGAAACAATTACGTTTTCTTTGAAAGAACACACAGCAAAAATGGTAATTTCTCCTACACATAAGTATTATCTGTGTCAAATTAACCAAATTCTTTAAAGCAAGTCTCAAAATATAACAGAAAAACATGGCAAAAATACAAATACTCATTAGGAAAATCTGGCATGAATGCATGAATATTTAAATACAAAGCGATAGTATTTCATATTAAAACAGGTCGATCATGTCCAAATTAAAAATGTAAGCCCGGGAGGAAAGGGATAAATTTGAAATTTCTTTACGACGTCTGGGCGACCGAAAACAATTCAAGACTAAATATCAAAGATATTTCGTTGTCATGAATGTCTGGCATTTTACACAAAATATGAAATAAATTCAATTTTTTCCAACATTACAAAGACCATACTTCACATTTTTAGGTTCGTTTAACTGATCGAGCGTAAAAATCTATACAAATAAGGGAAGAGCTAGCATGTGCTGTAAAATGTTCTTGACATGAACTGTTTAATAGGACTCTTACGAAATATGCTTTGATTTCTTGATATCTAACTCAAATTTATAATAAAAATGCTAAATAAAATCCACAAAATGGAAAATCGAAGACTATATTCTTTAGATCGGCTTAAAATCGATTTAATATAAGATACGGCACTAAACTCAAACTAAAAACGTTACAAATAAAGTATTATGTAAGAAGGATTTAAAGCGCGAGAAAGAGTAGGCTTGACCTTTCGAAGACAGGAGATGCTTACCGTTCTGGAGCACCTGATCCCAGTCCTGTTTTGTAAAGAAGTTCGTGGATTCAAAGCCTTGTTCCTTTGGTGTCCGTTTTATATTTTAGTTTGTTTCAAATATGTCTAGTCTCTTTGGACTATGCACATGGGTCCTCTACGCTTGACTGGAAGCACCTGACCCTTCTTTTATTCTATAAAACATTTCGATGAATATAAGCTTGAGTTCTTTCTGTTTAAGTTTTGCACTTTTGTTAATTTCGAGTTTGTCATACCTTTGCGGACAATGTTCTTCGGATTTCTATTATGAGTATAATAAAATGTAATTCGTCATCTGTTTAATACTTGCTTTCCTATCTTTATCTGTAAGAAAAATAAAACAAGAACACCCTGGTAAAGATTCTTTCCCTATTTCTGCTATACTTATAGATGTAGCAAAGTACAAGTACACTGGTCGAAGACGGTGTTGGTTGATATCTGGAAACAGGTACGCAAATCTCATCAAAATGTTAAAATGTTAATTAATGCGCAATTATGACATCAATCAACCTTATTTCTTCGTTGAATATTTATTTGACACAATTATATTTGCATTATTGTCAATTCGATAATGTTCAGGATTTTACGATTTTAATAGTTAATTTTTAAAGTGATTTTTAAAATGGATGGTTTTTCTTCGTATAGAGAAAACTGTTCTTCCTATACGTAATGACCGATATATGTAAAGACTCAAGTCTCATATAACATTGATACAATTCCCTTTTGGAGTTTGAAGATATGAAACCTGGTTACATACAGAAACGATTATATGTTTATGTGTTCTACTGGGGAATTTTTTGGTGACAATCTAAAATCCTATATGGCTACCGTAGCCAAGCTTTCAAAATCGGATTACTTTTAGCATTCTTCAAAGAGTTTTTCTACTTTCTGCTAGTTTAACATCAAACTCACTTGATTTGACATTAGTTTTCAGCATGTAATAAGCATCTGTTAACAGGTGATGTAACAAGGTCCTTGGAGCCTAGTGGAACTTGATGGAACCCGACAAAACATTATTTTATTTGATCCACACATGATTTTCAGTTACCACATTGAAAAGTCCAGTGTAGAATACCCATGTGAGAGATCAGAAGTGCATAGTCCATAGAGACCAGACAAATTTGAAACAAACTAAAAACCAAAAGAAAACAAAAGACAACAAAGGCTTGGCAGTCTAAGGACATTCAAAGGACGTTTTTTAAGTAATAGACATGAGCGTGTGTGGTTGTCAGGTGTATTGTTACCGCGATATTCTGTTATCTTAAAGGTGTATTTTAAAAAAAAAATCTAATAATACCGACTTTGTCAACTAAAACAACATACTTGTCTGAAAATGTACTTTTATAGCAATGATTTAAAAAGTAAATTAAATGTAACCAAATGCAAGACGGATCTCCGTAGTAAATGGGCGCACCATCTCTTACGCAAAAGTTGATGGGTAATCCTAAATAATCCCACATCAACTCTTGATCTGCCACGTATGATACGCCATTGATTACCTGAATTATGAAGTCAAAATAATTTTGACGCAAGAAATTATAGCGTCACAATCTGGTATCCATGGTTTGGCAGCCAAAAATTGAAGCTCATATCAACCAATCGAGTCATCTACTGACATCGGAAGTGTGAAGATATTGCTTCGGAGATTGATGATGAATGAACCCTGGTAATATAAAAGACCAACAAGCTGAACCATAATTTAAACGCGCTATCTCACGAAGCCAGAGATGCCTATTTACCAAGTCACATTTTTCTGACATAGGAACGAACAGACTTTGTTCCCACTCAAAAAAGTTGTCTGATTAACGTATGAACAGCAAAATCTGGTTTGACCTGACCAGGGATTAAACGTATGTCATTCCGCAATCCAGACTGGCACGGTAACCATTACATCACCAATGCGGTGCATATACTTCATGAGCACTTGATCCAACTCTTGTTTTGTAAAGGAGTTCCTGGATTCCAAGCCTTTGTTCCTTGTTGACGTTTTATCTTTTATTTTGTTTCAAGTCTGTCTTGTCTCTTTGGACTATGCCCTATTGATCTCTCACATGGGTATTCACTGGACTTGGTGCGGTATAAAAGGAATTCGAAGATACCAAAGGGGCAGACAGAAATCGTTCAGTCGGAAGACAGACAAGACCATAGTCAATAAAATAAAACGAAAGCCAAACATAGAACACACAACACTACACTAAAAATTAAAGCTGGAGTAACACGAACCCTACAAAAACCAGGGTGAGCTCAGGTGCTACGGAAGGATAAGCAACTCCTGCTCAACTAGTGGCACCTGTCTTGTTACTCAGTAGACAAAGCCGGTGTATAGTCACAATCGATGTTAGTCACAACATAAATATAAAAAACATAATCAGACTGTGAAGTGTAATCACCATATGAAAGGGGTTACCACATTTGTCGATAATTTCTAGTTCTTAAAAGAACAAAAAAGTCATTTCTTTTGTAAAACTTAGTTAATGATATATATATATATCTTTTTTTAAATCTAATATATTGTGATTTATCGTCACCGTCTGTGCGTGGTGATTGTAATAGGTACTGTGGTAGGAAGTTTCATATTTGATTCTATTTGAGGTGAACCAAATTAAAGACGATAAAACTGCTATTTGCTGCCTCTCCGCTAAGCACGCAGCAGGAAAAAGTATAAAGACTGGTCGCGGTCGCCCAGAATCAGAATTATGTGTCTGGGTAAAGCGGCATGTCTGCGAATTTTTGTTTGCACAAGTTGCTTTATTTAACTTTAAGGCAGTTGATACGTCTATTAACGGATAATTAATAAACTCAATTTAACTTTTTTGGTGAAGATGTTTCGTGGAGATGATGGATTTGTGAAATTATCTTTGTTTTCCATTAAACTTAATCTTGAACAAATAAAGAAATCCAAAATTCTCAACATTTGCAGAGCTGTCATTTTTCTGACATCGTGTTCCAAAAAGTTGTTCTGAAATTAACGTTATCGATCTTAGAAGAAATTCGTTTACTTTAAAAATTAAAGAAGGGTTGTTTTTTATTGAGGTATGGAATATTTAGTAGGGTGTATTAGATATCAATAACATAATAATTAATTTATATTAACTATATGAATATGGAATATATGCTAGAAAGACACGATCTAAGACTTACGTCCGTTTAAAAAAATATTCAAAAGCCAAATTTAACTGCGTTTAAACAGCTGTGTTAGATTTACATTCATTAGACACGCTATGGACCAATTTATATATTAATATACAATTTAACAATCGCTTTGTGAGCAAAATAGTCATTTATGTGGTTTGAGCTTAATTGATAGATAAATTGTTTGGAATAGCAAAGGAATGGGGCATATCGGTAATAAATCAGTAAATCACCAAACAATTATTAGAAAAATAAAACTTTCAATATGAACCTGTAGTCCAGCGATTATCGTTTTTATAGTCATTTATTGTTATTTGTTCACCATTTGTTTAAAATATTAGGTCAATTGTCGTATTTTATGCATAGTTTCACATTTTGTATTTTGAGGGCATTTTGCAGCTTCTTTTATGGTAAAAACCCCGTGTTAAGTATTGAAGACCGTAATGACCTTCAGAAGTTTGAATTCGACTGTTATTTGGTGGATGGTTGTCTCATGGACAATCATGTCACATCTCTTTTTTAAAATTAAAAAGGCAAATTGCAATGCCGTTACGAGATAGTTTTAATTTAAAATAAATTTATTGTCCTTTACATCTTTTTTGGTTCGACACATGGGAATGATAGATTGTTGTAAATTTGCATAAAATATAGTATCGATATTGTTATTCCAAATTTAGCCTCATCGGATCAGCTTTAAAATATACGTGTATAAATAAGTCTTCCTTTCTGTGTATATGATGTAGAATTATTAACTGATATAAATCTGTCCTCGGATGTCTATTAGTTATTATTTTTACACCTTCTATTGACGTTTTAAAACTTTTGATAATGATTTATTATGAAAACTTATTCTTACCTATATTAACAAATCTTCCACAAAGACAAGTTAAGCTTCTAATTTAAACAGTGAACCCAAAAATATGAATGGAATTTGCCGAAGTTGTCTGACATGATTTTAATCACTTACAGAAATTTGAGGTTTTTATTTGGAATCTAAATCCCCGAAAATACACAACGGTCATTTCTTGTATTGAACATGGCACAACTCCTGGATTTGGCTTCTTTTTCTGATTTGATTAAAAATGTGTTCTTCTTTTACTATGTTTGGTACTTATTCTTCCTAAATATATCATCTGCAGCCGAAACAACATGTCTCTTTGAAACACGCGTGGAGAGCAACTAAGTTCGCAATCTTTATACAACATAAATAAACGTGAACATTCAGTTATTTCTATTTGTCAGTCAGATAAAAAGTGGGATTTTTTTCATATATTTTTAAACTAAAAGTATTATTTATTTTTCTGAATGAAAATTTCTTTCATTCGAAAATATAAAAACAAATACTTCAGTATGTTGGTAATATTTTGTGATTTGACATAATCTTACATTTCATACACTTTTACATAATGTCAGTTAACCAACTTTGAATAAAAATGGTTATTTTTCGTATGCAAAATGTATATTTCAAGGAGAGAATTCTCATTAGCAGCATTAGAACCAAAACGGAAGAAGTCAATGATCCAATCTTCAATTGAGTGTTCAACTGAGCTTCAGTGAATGACACAAAATGCAGCCGTGATAAGAAGTAGAAAAAAGTTGAATCTGGCGATAATGTATTTCATTTTCCCAATTTACGATCAGCTGCAGAATTATAAAACAGTTTGTTGTCATGATCTTGAATATAGCTATTGTTGCTTACTGTTTTTGTTATATGTATGATGCTAGCCTTCCATATAATTTCCTTATTTTTTTGCGTTTAATTTTCATAAAAGTTTTTAATTTGATCTATTGAAAATATTTATTTATTAAACCTGCAGGTATTATTAAGATAAAATGCAATTATATTTATAATGATATGATTTTAAGAGATTATGTGTTTTTTCAATACAATGTATATTGTACCTAGTAATCTTAATTCCAATTCAAAGTGTGAAAATATTTTATTTTCAAATGTTGGATAAATAAACAGTCAATCTAAACTACATAAAAGCGTAAATCTTTTGTCATATTTATAATTATATGTTAGCGAACAAACATAACCATACTGTGCGGTTCGCTTATGATTAATTCGGCCATCACAAAGGCACTAGTGTTGATGTCAATCCTTAATGTATATTTCATTGTCGATTTTTATCAATTTATGTCTCAAGGTTGTTTCATTATTTCATATTAAAATTGTGTATAGAGTTGACTACACACGTCCAACATAGATGGCACACAGAACAAAAACGGTACATGACAAATATTAATAATTGATTCAAGCTAATGAACAAAAAGACGGTTTTCATGATAAACGAAATATAATAATACACCAAAAAGTTCAGTGCGTCTTTTTTACATTTTAGAATAAAAGCCATAAGATGTAGCGTTATAAACACATAATACTAGAACGCAGGCCCAATTCTACTGATAGTTTTCTTACACTATTCGGAAAATCAATTCATACTTTTATGTAGTTGAATAATGTTTAACAGAACATTTAAAGGGGTACCCTACACCATCAATAAAATAAATTCCACTCGCTTAATTTTCTTTGCATTTTGTTTAGACATTTACTTTGATGAAAGAAGGAAAACATGAAAATTTCAAGAAATTTGAACCACACATTTCTCT
>JARWCS010180431.1:0-14132 GCA_034783895.1 Geukensia demissa | reverse complement strand
GTGTTAAATTCATTTCAACCGATTTTTATAGTGTGTTTTTATTGTTGTTTTGTCACACCACTGTCCCAGGTTAGGGGAGGGTTGAGCGCTCAACAACCGGTTTAACCTCGCCACATACTAATGTGCCTGTCCCAAGCCAGGAACCTGTAATCAGGTGGTTGTCGTTGTTTAATTAGTCATTTATTGTTATATGTTCACAATTTTTGCATTAGATTAGGTCGAATGTCGTGTTTTATGTATAGTTTCACATTTTGTATTACGGGGCATTTTACAGCTTCCGTAATGGTATGCACTCTGGTTTGTTGTTGAAGGCCGTAATGGCACCTGTAGAAGTTTAAATTCTACTGTCATTTGGTTAGTGGCTGTCTCATGGACAACCATGCCTTATGTCCTATTTTTATATTACTAGATGCAATGCGTTTCGAAACCTTTGAAATAATTTGATCTATTTCATGTCAGACAAGTCTGACACTGTGCTGGTGAATACCCATAGGTACCTCTGGTCGACCAGGAGAGGCATCGACCCAGTGGTTTCAAGTTCAAGATAACCAATATTGAATAAATATGGTGAATTTTAATGCCATGTGTGCATTTCAAACAGTAGTTTATCATCAGTAGCATTAGAACCAAGATCCAAACATAGTAAATGATAAACTGGAATCTAAACAAATCAAAATAGGCAGTCAAATCCAGCGGTAATGACAACTACTTGGTGCAAATGTGTTTCGAACCCTTCCCGTATTTTATGTGCTTTAGAATTAAAACAAATGCAGTATTTTTCTGTAAAACATTATTTGATAAATTTCATGTCAGACAAGGCTGACAACTATGCTGGTGAATACTCTCGAGGACATCTGATCCACCAGCAGAGGCCTCGACCCATTAGTTTCAAAATACAAGATACCAATGTTAAATAAATATGGTAAATTTTAATATTCTATATTTACAATTTAAGGAGTAACCTCCTACCAGTAGTATAAGAACCAGAACAAAAGAAGTCCAAGATCTAAAAATAGTAAAAGTAATACTCAAATCCAAACGAATCAAAATAGGAAGCCAGACGATTACTATAGGTGCGATACGTTTCGAAGCCTTTCCGTATTATCAGTGCTTTACACTATCCAAATTTTGCATATGCATTTCTTCACATTTTTAAAAACTGTAAAAATCAGTCGTAGTACTTTTAGGAGATCTCAAGGTAAAAGAGACCCGTCGCAATAACATTGCAAATAATTTTGTGAAGAGAAAATTTATATTTTCGTTAATTTGGAATTATCTTTGTGGCTTTTGTACATGATCATACTAAATGCAACCTAAAAATATGTATTCAACTAATGTAAACAATGTCAATTGACCTTTTTCGCCTCTTATTGTTCGATTTTAAATAGTATCAGCTGCCTAGAAACAACAAATGCCTGTTGTTTTGTGTTTGAGCAGAAGAGCTCTCTCCTCTGACCTTAAGCCCTTTACTGTATTAGTTGTGAATTAATGATCGAATTCAACAAAGATATTATTCGTGTTTTCTTGTTTTTTAAGTCAATGAACCAAAATTTGGCTGTATTATTACATATGCCAAATTAAATTGGATATCGCACTTAAATTTGAGTCTAAATATCCTATGCCTAAGCTGAAAGATAGAAAAATATGACTGAAAACTGTACAATTGATGAAATGATGAAAACAAAACAGCCACTAGACAGACGACCAGTTGTTTCTCTTGTCTTTTATGTTATCATTGATAGCTTCAGACTTTCTGGTGACAACATGTCATTCGACTGTCTCTTAATGATAAGCCATTAAGCAGAGTAAACAAGACATATAATGTGGAACAGTAAAACTCACAAAGGATCCCCCACTCCACATCCCAGTTTTTCATGCTGTATTATCACAAGTTACCATACTTAAGCAACATTGGTGAACTTGTATTTTTCGACTGAGTCGACATAAATTTCCTTCCAATATGCATATCTAAGCATTGTGTCCTATGTTATATGTACTTAAACATTTTGGAGGAAATGTGTTTTTTTTGTTTGCGGGGTATAATAAATACAAGATGATGAAAAGAATTTATCATAGTCTACAAAGATAATGGCAAAAACTCAATAAACTCAGTACCAAAAATTCCCTTTCCGTCTTCTGATATTTAAAGGAAAGAATTTGGAATATATGGCAGAAAGACAGTGTCCACATCTTACATATGTTATATGTAAATGTCGGGCTATTGATGGCGGTATTTGCAGGAATATTTTTATTCAAAGAAACTCTTCTGCTAATGTGTGTATTCTCTAGTCGGATTTGGCGTCTTTTTGTTTGAGTTTTGGTGTTCGTTTGTTGTTGCCTTAATTTTCTGTGATTTTTTCATATGACCACTTGTCGGAGGAGGGTTTGGTACCAACTTAACTAGTTCAACCTCATCACATGTCTCGAGTGCCTGTCCCAAGTCAGAAATTGTGGTCATAGGATTGTCTTTGTGTTTAATTTTTTGTTATATGTGCATTTTTGATAATATTCAGGTAAGAGCAGTATTATTTTACAAATACACGATTTTTTATTTGGGAATATTTAGAGCTTTTCACAAGGAGTGGCATTCCACCCTTGTTGAAGACCTTGTGGAGACCTTTAGATTTGTAAATTAGTCTGTTTTTCTCATGGTTGGACTCCCTTTTACATTTACCAAATATTTTCATTTTCATAAAACATATATTCTAGTGCCAAATGTGAATGCGGGTGAATCTCTTTTCTGGATTTACCTTCATCAGACACGCCAGGAGCCAAAAATAAGAAGATCAGTCAAACTCTATTAATTTCTAGTTACATTTATGGTCCAAATGAAATATACAGTTAATGACGTAATCAACGCTGATAAGCTAAATAGAAATAAAACTATCTGGGAATTTTGCAAATAATATAGTTGGAAAGATGTTAACTGTATCTTCCCAACATACATTCAAGTACCCGAAAATAAATTAAGAGCATACAACTTAAGCAGTAGTAGCTTTGTACGACCTCCAAACAGCACAAGAGAAAAACTCCGTATTACTATTAGTCAATTCAGGTAGTCGGAAAATATAGCTAGACAAGTAAGTCGTAAATGCAAGTTCATCGATTGTTGAAAATTAATCATCTTAAAAGAAACAAGACTTTAGAAAAAAAAGACAATTTGCACTTGCGTATCTTTGGATACGATAAACCTGGCATACCTTAGTTTTAAGTTTAAATATATTAACATGTGTACTTTAGAGCGAACACACAATAATATCAGTAGAAATTACAGATGGTGACAGAGGCATACATGTAACCTTACAAACCAATGGTGGAGAACCATTTACAGTACTGTATCTAGATACGACGTCGAGAAAAACAATGCACTCGAGGAAATATTTCTTAAATGGTGGCCTCACAAGCTGTGCCAGATCGAGTAACATTTGAATTCCCTTTAAAAACTCGTCTGTAAGTTTATAGCAGATATAACTTAATATCTTATATAGCATACCGAAATTTTTCATATTTATTCAACATTGGTAATTTTGTATTTTAAGCCCACAAGATGAGAAAAAATCGCTGAGTATAAATTTGCCTCATAATATGTTACAACCAGCTTTAGCTCGAATAGTTAGTAGGACGTTCAGGTAAAATATCATATGGACAGTCAAAACCATGTCGTTTTATACCTAATAGTGTGTACTTATTAATCTTTCAATGAAGTGATAAAAGTTGAAAGTAAGAAATTGTTTAATTTGATCTTCTTCGACAATGGTCAAGCAGTCACTACCGGGTTGATCGTTAATGGACCAGAAAAATGTAGATATATGACAACAATAGACTTTTCTAGTGTTGTAGTATGTGCTTAAGGCTATTTATTTAAACGAAATTTTTCTTGTTAAATTTGCTTTTAAAGAACAAGCCTATAATACTTTTCTGAAAATAGATTTATTTCAGTATCCTTTTCGTGCATTTCTGATTGGAAATGTTTTTTTAGTTAAATTGTTATTCTGAATAATAATGAGATAAAATTTGCATAATAACATATTTTATTAATTTTCCACGTACCTGTTGTAAATTTCTAGTATTTTATAACATTATAATTATGACAGGTAGAATTGTTGGCTCAGATTTCTGTTCAAAATTTCTCATTTTTGCCTTCTTAATTAAAATAAATAAATAATGACATACCTGAACAGTAGCAGGTACTAAATCCACATATAACAATAAATAAATTAAACCACATTTGGAATATCCACATAATTTTACCACTTCTTTTGAAAATAATTATCAACTAAACATATTTGTTATACTTAAGATACAGGATATACTCCATAGTGATCACGAGGACTACACGAATTAAAGATTAATCTGAATCACATCAGACAACAGGAGTTAAATATATGTGTAGACAACATGTAAATAAGGACGACATGTAAACTTTTCTTATGACACATGTATACATATTTATTCTTCTTGTGGTTTTTTTTTTTTTTTTCGTGTGTTTTTAAGTAATCATTTTTACAACTCAATTTCCAATTGAAACTGTGTCTTTTGACAGAATTTCGAAAAAGTTAAAATTGGCGCAAAAGTACGTTCCCTGAATTGATTTTCTCAATTTTTATTAAAATTTAGAAAAATCTCCTAAAGGAATCTTCATAATTCTTATAAAATGCAATGGAGAAAAGTACCGGGTAAATTTTATATATTTCGGATTTCTTATTGGAAAAAATGGAACATTTCACTGTTTTACATTATAATTATTTTACTCGACGAATTTATTGATTTTATATATACAAAATGTAAAATATTTTAATAAAGTTTATATCTATTGGTATATATTTATGCATACTGTCAGCAAAAACTAGCTTGGCAGTACCAGAAATGCAAAAATTTTGACCTTTCGAAACTTCATTTTTTATGAACACAGAACAAACAACGGCACTTGTGGTAGTTTGAACACCAAATTCGTTTGCCGGTGAGTTAGTTAAATATCTTCTTAAATCCCCTTTTAGATTTTATTTTTGTTTTAAGAAATAATAGCCAAAACATGAGAGACTTGGTGTCGTGATTTTAGGAAAATTAACGTCCAGCTAAAAACGACAGTTTATGTATACATATACATATCTACACATTCAAAAAAGAGCATGTTATATATCTAAACATTTAAAAAAGGACATGTTATATCTGTTGAATTTTGCACTTGCAATCATAAAAGAGAAAGACCACATAATATCATTTAGAAATTATGGCGTGAGTTAAACACTATAGGTTCTAACTGCGATTAAATACCTCATATTTTTATGCTTTTAATACTCCTGCATATGGATGTATTAGTTTGTCGATGAATGGGCTTGTTGCTCATATTTTTTATTTGTAATTATTGAAAAACGAAAAAGCCTTCATTGCCTGTGTTGCAATAAGCACATGTGCTTTCCGCTGACTATTTCAGCTTGTTTGAATATGAATACTTCATTTTGCAAAGTTTGGATCTCGGCCTATGTAATGGTTCTAATGCTACTGATGAGAGGTTACTTCTTGAAATGCGCATATAGCATTTCGTTATTCACCAAACTTATTCAGTATTGGTAAATTTACAGCAACTATAAAATATAAAATAAAAAGGAAATTATAGCACTCTTTACTTGCATCAAGATTATTCTTGTACTATGTAATATAAGAATAGGCGATGTGGCATGATTGTCCATGAGACAGCCACCCACTAAATGAGTGTAGAATTTAAATTATACAGGATCAATTATGGCCTTCTATAATGAGTTCATACCATAACGGAAGCTGTAAAAGGCCCGCAAAAGTGAAACTATTCTCAAAACCCAAATATCGACCTAATCTATTTAGTAATGGTGAACAAAAAAAAATAAATAACTAATTAAATAAATACAACTATTGGACTACATTTTCCTGGCTTACGACAGGCACATTACGTATGTGGCGGGGTTGAGTTGATTTCTCATATATGTTAACCCCTTATTGTTTTCTTTATTATTAATGTTTCTTACTAACATTGTCAGCAGTGGCAAAATTATGTTAAAGGATTAGGGAAATGTATTGGTGTTATGTCGCATATCTGGGATTCGCCTACTGACTGGAACAAGCACGTACAGAAAAATTTACTGTTAGCTGTTTATAATATACGCTTCATCAACTAAGTCTCTAATGTTTTGGTTTTTTCACTCTTTAAGCATAACAGAATCTGAAAAAAATAAAAAGATATTAAACTATCTTACCGGCAACCGAATTAGTGTTAAAATGGCCCAGGTGTCGTTGTGTGCCCTGTGTTCATGTGAAAGTTTTCCAATAATCTCTGTTTTTATTGCATTTCTGGTACCGCCAAAATTATTTTTACTGACATTACATATACACTTGGTCATAAATATGGAATATTGACATTTTCTGAGTCAAAAACTAAACTTTGGAGACTTGCATGCAAAAACTATGAGCCAGAATGCCAAAATTCTTTACGCAAATCTCATTATTTTACTTCAAGCTACAATAGTGTCCAAATTGAGATTTTTTTCCGATGGCTACTTTTATGAGATCTGAAACCCACATTTTTTGTGAAAAATGCTTATTTTGTATTCCGGACAGAATTTTTCAAATATTTTATTTCATCCAATTTTATTATTTAACTATCCTCTAATATCATCCTGCAAGCATTCTCTGCCATTTCCTTATAAGAATTTAGCTTGAAAAAGTTAAGCCATACATATTTCTAATGTAAGGTCAAAAATAAAAATATTCCATATTTATGAGCAAGCGTATAAATGTATAAATATATGCCAATAGATATAAAATCTATCAAAATGTTTTTCAATTTTTCTAAAATTCACAAATCCTGTGAGAAATAAAAAACAGTTACAAGTATAATGGAAAACGACCAAATTTTTCAAATGAGTGTGGAAAAACAAAGTCAATGTATAAAACTCCGAAATATGCAAACTTTATATATTGCATTTTTAACAATTGTGAAGATTCCTTCAAAAGATTTTTCCAAAATGGGTAAAAAGTGAGACTACTCAGCTCATGAAACGTACATAATTTCCTCAGTATCGACAGTTTAATCTTTATTGTAGATAATTTTTCAAATGTCTCTTTAAAGTCATATTAAACTATACAGTTTTCCCCACAAAAAAAATTAATGAAATTATCAGATTTTGAAAAAATATCACTACCAAACAGAGATTTTCGAACACTTTATTTTAGTTGGGTAATATAATTTGAAGAATCAACAATGTTAACGGAAAGAAAAAGTTTATGTCACAATGTTACTTACCTATATAGTGAAAAATTCAATTCTGTGATTCATTCATTCATAAAATACAAAAAATATCAGCAAGATATAGCGAAATAAACAGTGAAATAGTTTGAAATTCTCAGTTTGTTCGTTAAAATAAATTGTCGAAAACGGATAGGAAATAATTTAATAATCAAGTCTTATGAAATTAACTTTGAAATGAACTTAAAGGGACATTTTAAAATTTGTCATCACTTTTGGCACAGCTTTGTACCATGAAGTGCCTTTTTGGACTTAAACGGTAGGCTATCATTAAGTTCCGCACACTAAAGCTCACTACGGTAGGCTTGCAGTTAATGAAAGACACACTGGTCAGTACACAGCCTGTAAGGTCCTCTTGGAACAACACGACCTGTTTTTAGTTTGTCAAGTGTTGGTGTCAAAGTAAAGTCAATTGTTCAACTGCACTATGCATTTTTATAGTTTTGAGAGATGATATTAGGTTTGTTGTTCCCTATTAATAAAACGTTGAAAGCTTAATTAGGAAGTTAGAAAAAGCCCAAAGGGGACAGAGGTGGGAGGATTTTAGTGAGTGCTGGAGAAGGGTAACTACTGGTGGTGTTAAAAAACGGGATTTTTAAAGGGACATTGGCGGTTACTGAAAGAAAAGGGTTGTGGAGGTCTTTCCATCCATTCAGTATTTGCGCATAGCATATAACATTGAAACACACCACTGATTCATTTATTTCCGTTTGAACATGTATGTTTATGATGATCAGGATGTTGAATTCACTTAATTTGCAATAAGATGTGCTTATCTCCGATAATACTTAATATCACTTGATGTCCAATTTTTATAAATCGATTTAGTTGTCACTTAACCTACAGGATCATAACCTTTGAATTAATTTAAAACAGAACAAAAATTGCTGGGGACTACAATGACTTTACGTTAACAAAGAAATTCTCGTTACATGTAGTCGACATGAAAGTTTAATATAAATCGAGTTAGTCCGATTTTCCCCATTGTTGGATTGCATTTAATTTTCTCTTCCATAAATCTAAATTTGATCTGAGCCTGAATTTTTTACGAAACAGATATAGTAACACATCTCACTCTTTCCATTGCCTGAGGTACTGTTTTTATTGGGTAAATGCATTCAAAAATGATATTTGATGAGTTATATCTACTTTTTATTTTGAAAATGAGTTAAGTGAAAAAAAATATCAGTTTACAAGAAATTATTTTCTGTTTCAAGCCTTTTGACTATCAATCCAAGGGGAAACTAGGACATAAAACATAATAACTCAACTTATTTTAAGTTAGACTGGAAACAGGAAAAACAATAAAAAGTAAATTTAATTCATCAAATATCATTTTTGATTGCATTTATGCAATAAAACAGTACCTTAGGCAATAGAAATAGTAAAAAGGTGGGTAAAGAAACTTACGTAGCATTTTGAAAAATCTTTATTTTGTAAATCACCCATTTTTTTAAGAAGAAATACGACTGTTATATCTGTTAAAGAAATATTTCATTTCTTTAAACATTTTCTAGCAAACTATTCAACGCGATATACAACGTTTCTTTGATATACATTACTGATGTTTAAATTACCTAGGGGTAGGGGTAAAATTTTCATAAAATTTGGAATAGAACAATATTTTAGCATAGGTTTCTTGAATATATAAGATCCCTAATATATAGTACTATTCATATAACCCGAGTTTACAGTCCAAACTCAACTAATTAATTCGCTGCATTAAGAAAATGGGAAAAAAACTGAAAAAATCATAAATTTACAAAAAAAAAAAATTCCCTGATTTTTGTTATCAAAATAACAGAAATTAACAGCATAGGGGAATGCAATTTAATGAAAAATTATAATTGATTAAATTATATACAAACAATGCATCAAAATTTCATACAGACTTCATTTAAATAGCTAAAAGGCAAAAACATCGAGTTTTCGGGAAATTAGGAAAGTTTTGCTATAACATTTTTTGTAAGTCAATAAAATTTTTAAAAAAAGACATGTTTTGAAAAGATTATACATTAGTCTTTCCAAGATGACCTTATTTGTAAGATTTATTGTATGTTTACATCCTTTTTTATGTCCGTAAACTTCAAATAACCTGTGAAACGAAAATAGGTAAAAAAAGCACGAAGTGGTACAAAATACACAGTAAAACGTAAAAGCATCCCAATTTAGACCACCGCCTATAATATACGTTACCTCTTTACTCATCTGGGACATACTTACACATTTCTTTGCTGAACAAAAACAGGAAGCTAACATAACCCTTACATTTCAGTTTTACTAAAGAAAGCTTGATTTGGTGAACGCTTACATATCATATATCAACATTAGTTTGAAATTAAGGATACAGCAGACAAACTAGGTCTGCTTCTTAACTCGATCTTAAACTCGAAATAGACACTGGGAAGAATAAGGACAAATGATTTCATACAGTAATCACCTTCCCACCAATAAGTAGAAACATCACAGCTGCTCCAGCGTAAGGCTTATACAAGCTGCTCAAGCGTAAGGCTTATACCAGGTGCTCCAGCGAAAGGCGTATATCAGGTGCTCCAGCGTAAAGAATATACCAGCTGCTACAGGCGGAAGGAGTATACCAGCTGCTCCAGCGAAATGCGTATACCAGTGCATAAGGGTAAGCAGTATACCAGTTGCTATAGTGAAGGCGTATACCAGTTGCTATAGTGAAGGCGTATACCAGTTGCTCAAGCGTAAAGCGTATACCAGCTGCCCCAGAAAAAGGAGTATACTAGCTGTTCCAGCCAGTTGTTCAAGCGTAATGCATATACAATCTGTTCCAGCTGAAGGGGTATACCAACTACTCCAATGCAATGCATATACCAGCAAATCTAGCGTAACGAGTATACCAGTTGCTCCAACAGAAACAAGTATACTAGTTGCTCCAACAGAAAAAAAGTATACACGTTGCTTCAGCTTAAGGGGTATACAAGCTTCTCCAGAATAAGACGTAAACAATATACGCCAACGTAATGCATTTACCAGCTGATCTACCGAAAGACCTATACCAGCGGCTCCAGCGGGAGGAGTACATCAGCTGCTTCAATGTAAGGCGTATATCAGCCGCTCTTGCGAGAGGAGAATACCTGCTGCTCCAGCGGAAGGGGTATACCAGCTGCTCAAGTTTAAGAAGTATAACAGTGGATCCACCGGACATAGTATACTAGCTGCTCCAGCAAAAGGCGCATATCAGCTGCTCCAGAAGAAGGCGTATACGGCTTCTTCTCCAGAAGACGTTTACCAGCAGCTCCAGGGGAAAAAGTATACCAGATCTACCAGCGGAAGGAGTATACAAGCTGCTCCGTCATTAGTAGTATACAGCTGCTCCAGGGTGATGCGTATACCAGTTGCTACAGCGGAAGTATACCAGCTGCTCTATCGTAAAAGGGGTATTCCAGCTGCCCCAGCGGAAGAATTATAACAGCTGCTACAACGAAAGGAGTATACAGCTACAAGATGTTGTATCCATCACAATAATATTTTAGAAGGGAATACTTAGCTGCTGACACTTCTTAAACAAGGATATGTTGCGTTATGGTCGACAATACGCTCTTGTTAGTCGGTATGAAATATCCCAGATGAAGACGAATCTTTTTTGTAATGTAGCGATATTAATTATGTCTGAATGCTTTTTTAAGTATTAAAGATGACTTTATCTGCACAGGTGCCAGTTAGATTTCTAATTTCTGGTTTATTTTTTGACTGGTACATGATACCTCAGTGGTTTCAACTGTCATGTTTCAAAAGAGTTACCTATTGTTCTAGCATCATTTCTTTTGCAAAAAGACAAAATTCCGTGTGATTTTTTCTGCCGTAACTTTTTTCCCAGTCTCAGCCTACCATTGTGTTTGTTCTTTAGACTCACGAACTTCCAGAACCCGATATCGCTAATTTTTCTTTGTTACTTTAGCTACTCCTATAGAACACCCTGCTGTTATGTCTTTTACTTTTATTCTTGCACAGTCAAATCCGATCATGTGGTCATTTTGGTCTCCTGCATATACTAGTAATAGTCTCGTTTTTGCTCACTCCATTACTGTTTAATTATAATGAACCTGTATACAAATATTTCCTGCTCAACGCGGTTAGGTGAAAGTTTAGGTGCACATTTTTCTATTAATTTAATTTAAACATTTTTTATTCAGAGAATACTGAAAAGGATTAGACAGCAGGTTTAAGCCTATAATATATCCCGTTCTTCAGACAATACATACATACATATACATGCATACACTATTGTGTACAGAATAAATAATGTGTACATGTTTTTACTTTCTTTTAAAGACTATTTAAATTTCACATTTCAAGTCAAATCTCAAATAGTAATACAATGAAAAAGGTCAAAATAAAAAGTGAGTTACGAACAAAAATGTTATATTGTTATATTTAAATTTGCAAGACGAATTATCAAAGCAAGCGGATAGATTGATTCACATGGAAAGTGCAGCAGGGTTGAGGTGCTTGAAGGACTAAAGAGTCAGAAAAAAGCACTCTTATGTAAGGAAAGGACTAGCAGCAGCTGCAGGTGAAGGAGTTCCAGAAGCGAAATAAGCACGCGAATTCCATAAGTATCTGGGCCAGAGGAAAGAATAAGGTGCTTGAAAGACTAGAAAAATCAGATAATGGCAACCTAATGCAAGAGAATGACAAGGAATTAAGCCGTATTAGGCAATTAATGTTCTCGAAGCTAATTAAATGAACACGAAAGTAGCACGATTAATAGGAAAAGAAAAACAAGAGTCGGGTGCTGGAAGGACTCGGAAACGGAAAAAGTAGTATAGGGCAGGGAAAGAATTAAATTCTGCAGCAGTAGTAGCAGTATGCAACGGTGTTTTTATGAACAAATTGAGTACACAATTTGTTTGAGTTAAGGAAATGAGTAGCAATATTTGGGTGTTAGACGAACTTTATTTGCTAAGAGTATCCAGAAAAAAAACATTAATGTTAGGTCTACCACAAGCAGCATTAAATGGTTGTTATAGGAGCGAAATTAGAATGTGAATGAAATGAAGGGCCGTGAAAGTCCGAAAAATAAATGCAAAGTGAAGTCTTAGGCAGCGGCATCAGCAGAAGAATATGGTTTTAGGCACGCGAGTAGATTGAGTCACATGAAAAGAGTATCAAGAGTCAAGTGCCGGATTGACCTGAAAACCACTAGAATTATCAAACAAAGGTTTCTCTTTTGCAAAGAATGACAAGCAACAGCAGCAGCTAAAGATTGTTCAAAAAGTGAAATGAAGACGTAAGCGTGAGTAACACGGAAAGAATATAAAGAGTTGGGTGATAAAACGACTCGAGACATCTACAACAAACAGAGGAAATACGAGTTTTGTACAGAAATCTATAAATAAGCATCAACCAGATGGAAAACATCCTTTTCTGGAAACACAAAGAACAGAACAAACACCAGAAAACCTTGAAAATTCATAAAATTGCGGTAACATTCTTTTTCACCCGCTCGTACGTGCTAAAAAAGAACAGAAAAATAGACTTTGATGGATAGTCCTCGAAAGATTCTGAACATCCCGAAGAACAGAATGAAATACCAAGAATACATAAGGAAACCCGAGTATAGAGGTCTTGTTTATAGTTTGACGTCGTAGTGCAATTCTATTTACATGCAGCTGCATGCCCATTGGACTTAGAACTATATAATGAGACAAAGAGAAACTGGAGTTATTTACCTTTGAAGATAGGTCAGCTGCGGTCATCAATGGTCAAGGAATTTTCGGTGATATGTCCGATTTGACTAATGTCAATTAGTGCCCCATTTCTTTAAATTCTTTAAATGCTGGAGTAAATCGATCAAAATAGGGTGTGATCAGTTTCCCAAAGATGACATACGGTTAAGATTAGCACAATTAAGGTCTGCAATCAATTGTCAGCTCCTTGCTCTTTCCGGCAATATGTAACATAAAGGGGTATCTGTGGCCGGCGTGGTGTCATCATTTTTTTACGGGATCTTTGGACTTCAGCATTACTTATATGGGGAAAGTATCCATGCCCATCAATGAATTTTGCATAAACATTTACGTGTTACAGAAAATTTATTACTGGAAATATCAACTGATGGTGTTGTAATTTGGAAAGTACAGATGGTTTGGAGATAATCGATTAAACTCCAGAGAGATAGTTTTTCCTGTGACGTCAGTCATATGACTTTTAATAATTTTCCGTTATCTGATTAATTTAATCATATTTTAGTATGCCGTCTACGATTACGTTATATTTATAATTGCCTTTTACATTGTACACTGCAGTTGTGATGAATACGGTTTGTTGTTGGTAAGTTTCTATAGTAAAACCTCAAGAGCGGATTGTTTAATTGTATGCAATCAGAAATTATTTCATTATGCTTCCAGAAATCCTATAAAGCATTTTTCTTCTTGACTTCAATATGACAAAGATAAAACTCGGGTACCGCGCATCTGTCTATGATTCATACTCCTCCGTCGCACCTGAGTATAAGAGATGTTAAGCTATCTAGACAACCGGACTAACACATGAAAATGTATAATAATAACCGTTATGTTATGCTCTAAGGTTTTCCTACGGAAATATGTTTTTGACTAAAATTTCAAAAAGTTTGACAGATCTTCCTATTTTTGGCCCCTATAGTGTCTGATGAAGGTAAATCCAGAAAAGTGCTTTACACCCAGTCACATTTTGGTTCCGAATATTTGTTATTGTAGATTACCACACGAAGAAAAAATATCACCCGAGACGAGTCGAGGGTGATATTTTTTTCTGAGTGTGATATTTTTTCCAAGTGTGGTAAACTACCACAACACCCTCACCTAAAGGCTGTATGTTTTTTATTATACTGAATGCCTTG
>JARWCS010180213.1:5000-14137 GCA_034783895.1 Geukensia demissa | reverse complement strand
AACACAAACGTACTTAAGATTTATAAGAGTTATGTCCCTTAACATGAGTCTACCTCCTTAAATGTGAAAAACAAAACATGTGTAAACAAAAAAAATATCCCTATAAAACTGTCAAAAACAAGAAATTTTCTTTCATCTCAACAAAATCTCTGTATAATATTAGGAGCAAGTTTGATTAAATCCATTAAGAGCAGATAAAATTATTGGAATTTAAAAAACTTTAACCTTAAGGTTGGAATAAAAACATTCAAGTGAAAGAAGAAAATAAGTCCAGCTTTTGTCAAAATATGAAAAAAATGAAACTTATTTTCAAAATTCCACAAGGATGAAACATTTCTACTTTAAAAAAATTTCTGAGCAAGTTTAAAGAAAACCATTGAGAATTTGACAAAACTAATTAAATTTCAATCACTTCAATGTTATAGTTAACAATCACTTTATTGCAGAGAAATTGAATGGCATCAGGGATGCTATAACCGAGTTGCAGGTTGTGAAGCAAACATGGCTTTTATTATCGTTTCAGTTCAAAGAACTTGTGATGCCCTATTTTGCAAAGAAATTATCAAAAGTGTATATTTTAAAATGTAACAGGTACTGTTTAGCTGTAGATAATACGCAATCGTACATAATACGCAGGGCCTTTCAGCCTCCAAAAACCTAGGAAAAAGATTTTCGGCTGATTGAGTCTTCATTTTCGGTTGACTGAGTCTTCATTTTCGGTTGATTGAGTCTTCATTTCTTTTTATTTATCAGTTTAAGCAACTTTTAATTAAAAAAAAGCTTAAATATCAAAGAACTTGAAAAAAATAACGACTTATTTACAACCCCGAAGTGAAAGTGCAGAAAATATATCTTTCCATGTTTGGTCAGGAACAGCAAACCCGTGTTGAATTTATCTCCGTTTTTTTAACATTCAAGCAAAGAGAAACCGTTTTCTAATCATTTTACTGAAATTTAAGAAAGGTTTACAATAATCAGCTACCTTTTTACAACCGAGAGTTACTTAAACTTCTGTTGAAACTTCTCACTTTACGATCACATGATGTTTTGTTTTGTTATTTTACAAATGGCGGCAAGTGTAAACATAGTTCTCTTGTGTTGATATATGAAAGAAATTACCTATTTCTGATAGAACAACATGGATTCAAACTGGTGAAAGTTGAGACATATTTCAAGTATTGCAAAAAAGTTTTCTTTTCTTTAAACACCATCAAAAATGGAGACAAATAGGCAATCTGACAACTTGGGAAAAATCACCCAACTTTGTGTAGGGGTACATTATACACATTCCTAACCCCTTGAACTGCTATTAGGATAAAATATAGTATATAATCTATAGCCAATTATTGTATATTAAAAGAGTAAAATGCATGAAATGTAAATAAAATATATAACAATGATGAAATATGATGGCAACTTATTTTTGCATTCTTTAAATTGGAACTTCAGTTTGATTCAATCAGATTTCAAACATGTTAGAAGGGTTACTATTTTCTTTCAGAGGAACAAACCTTTTTCTCTTTCATATTCTGAGAATAGCTGTTGAAACATTGGAGGTTCTGCAGACTTTGACACAATCCCTAGAAACTGGTATAATCGTCTGAAAGAAATTGACACTTGTAGAGGAAAAATTATTTTCCAATCATACAGTCTTGGGACTCAAAGAGACAGATGTTTGCCTGAGGCTGATAAAATTTACATAAAATCTAAAGACCTTGAGCAAAGTTTCTTCAACTTAAACTTAAAAAGAGGGACACAACAGTATTATTTTACAACACAAGTTTAATCTCCACAACATTAAACACCATTTCAATCATAAATTAAACAAATGTGATGAAGAATTCACCATCAACTTCATATTATAAAGAAATAGAAATCATACAAGAATTCTATGTCATTATCATCCATGAATCACCCCTTCCTGGTTCTGCAAAGAGCTGTCCTTAGAATTCCTCTTACCACATTTAAGTGACTAACATACAGAAATGTGCATTACAAAATGAAATGACATGGTCTTCCATAAGACTAAAAACAATACCTACCCTGGTGTAGTGGCCAATATAAAATATTTATATTCAGTCATAGAGTCACATGGCATTCTATCAAACTCCAAACCCGTAACAGATACTGCACTCTCACTGCCTAGGTTGAATAACTATAAAACAGATAAAAATCAAATAAGGGTAAAATTTAAATGTTGGAATAAATTTAAATAAATACTGACATCACTTTTGCTGCAAGCAAAGAAGTATAAAAAAATATCATCATGAAATAATATAAATGAAAAAGTTAGTCTTGTCACTTATTGCAGAGTTATCACTTAGATAAACCAGAGATTTGATTTTCTGAATGGTTTTGTCCTTTCAGGTTGTCAGTTGTTTGCTTAAACGGTTTACTTAAGATTGAAATATTTTATCTTACACAGGATGTACAAACTACTCTGACACTGACCTGGTAGAGTAAACTAACTCTGTTATTAGCATTATTAGGTGCATTATGTATGTCATTAACTATTTCAAATAAAATTTAGCAATATAAAAATTTTCATCAATTAAGTTTAAAAAAGAGAATTTTCAAATAAAGTGTACCCTTTGGCAAAAGGTATTTTCTGAATTATTGCAAAATTGAAATTCATTGAGTATTTTGTGTTTTCAATGACAAAATGTAACAATATCATCTTTTCCCTAGAAAAACACAGCAAAAAGGGAAAACAGAATTTCATACATGTGTGGGAGATATTACTTGATCTTTATTATGCACAAGTTTAAGAATTTATTTCTTCAATTAAACGTACTAAAGTATTTAGCTTGCTGAGGTCAGTTAATTTGATGTTTGTTGGCAGTTATGCCTTAACCATGACAACAAATGTGACATAATAAAAATAATATTTCATTTCATTGGATAATCAGCTGTGAAAGACAGCTTAATGCAACCCTGCCTTCCATTGGCAAATAGGAAATGCACAAAAACTAAATATATTTTGTCTTGTGTTTTTAGTAGTGTTACATTCTATATTTGTTGTTCTATAATTTTCTACAATGTCTAAAACAATTACAAAAAAAAAAACATTGCAAAGAGCCAAAATATCTTGCTTACAAAATTTTAAGCAGGTATAGCAATCAATATACAACAGTGTGTGTAAGGTAAATAACTTATAAATCAAAATATTCACATGATCATTTAACATGCAATAATTTCTTTCTTGCTTGTTTGACTACTTAGAAAGACAACAACTTGCTTTGAAGATTCATGGAAATTCAATATCTGATGGACAAAATGCAAGTAAAGCTCTTTATACAACAGAATAACATAAAAAGGTTTTAAATCATTAATAATAATTGCTACAGTTGAAATTAAAATAACTCAGCCATGTTTTGAGCTTTTAAATTATAAAAGCTGGAAATTATCAAAGAAAATACCTAATGCTATAACAAAAAATATCAACAACTTGACAAGTAAATCTAACTGAAAACACTGACATATTCTGTGCACAAATCTATATATATACCTCCTCAGACTTGGATAGTAGTAGCAACTAGTAGAAAATATTATTTAATATAAGTAAACATGAAAGGTTGCTGCTGCTTTAATGAAAGGGACTTGGCCAAGTTTGTAAATACAGACTGAAATTAAAAAAAAGAATGAAAAGATGTTGGTTAAACATTAAGGAACCACACAACGTCTAGATAAAGAAATATTGGGCAGATAACATGTGCTGAGTCCCCATATTTATTTCACAAAAAGAAAAGTCGTGTTTAGTCTGTGATTTATTATAGAAAGCTACATATAACCCATCAAGAAACCAATTTTCCAAAGTAAGTATTGGGTCTTCCTTGGAATTTCCTTAAGCAATATAGAAAATGTTGGTGATTTGAGGTATCTGGCCCTGTGGTAACACTGGAGACCCCTCATGAATAACCAGAAACACCAGATTAATAATCTGTAAAACTTTTTATTGAATACCAAAAAGAAATATAGTACAATTGCAGATCAATATTTCTAGGATCTATGATAACATTGAAATCCCTTGTTTCAGTAACAGTACCATGACCTTTGACAAATTGGCTTTTAAAGATGTTTACTATATGTACTCAGTTTAATAATAAAAGCTTGAATGAAAGACTATAATGTATAGGTACTGCTAGAATAAGTAAAATAAATGAGCAGAAAAAATCAATGGGTCAATATGCTACTTTTTGAGATACAAGGCATTTAAAATTTGACGGGAAAGCAAATTTCTCTAGATTTTTCATATATTTAACAAAAGCTACTAATTGTTTAATCAAACCATGAAAAAATGACAAGAACTGTATAAGATTTTCAAATATTCCCCATTTAACTATATGAAAATCAAATATGAAAAGAAAAATGGTGATTGCTGGCCAAAATTATTATTGGCATTTAAATTGATAAATCTAGAGGGTTCCAAAAATCTAAGAAAAAGTAAAAATCATCACAAGCGAACATCCTTAAATTAACAGGTACTTCACCTTCCCTGTATTTCTATCTGAATTAGTTTCATTGCAATAAGACAAAGTAATCAGCTGGACCTAAGAATCAATAGCATTCTTTCTCCTTTCCATAAAAGGAAACCCAAGTTATCTTCAAGAACCCACTTGTTTTAGACAACTAAATTAATGGAGAAAGGGACGACTATATGCTTGTGATTTTCTTCAGGGGGGCATAAAAAATTAAAAAAAATAAATCAAGGTTTAACAATGGTGGAATCCCACTCCACAAGAACTTAAGGGAGGAATTAATATATCAATACCCATTAAAACACACACTTTACTACAATAAAAGGAAGTTATTCTTGTGATTATAGAGTCTGAATCGTCTTTTAATTTCTAAAAATTGTTAATACCTGTTTTAAATACTGATCCAAACTTCCTTGGAAGAATCGACTGTTTTCATTGTCTGTTAATTCTGTTTCAAATATTAATCCTGTAACAATATAGTAATTTTAAATGTCTCTATCTATTTGTATTTTATTTACTTAATTCAAAATAATCTTTCTTTATTCTGTCACTAAAATCATCTTTCACTTTTCATTAGTGTATCAATATAATTTGTTATGAATACTTTTACTATCTAAATTTTAATGTGCCTATATTTTCTATAAATTAAATGTTAATGTAATTTTTTTTACTTTAATCAATGGTATTTGATTTCACATCAATATTATATTATTCTAACCAGAGATTAATTTCCATTAACGTTTTAGTTTTCCTCAAATCTAATCAGTTTACTGGTTAAATTTGACTTAAGAAAATGTCCAGCTTTTTTTTGCTTTGTTAAACAAAAGCTTCCTTTCCCTAGCAGATAAGTATAATGAAATATTTCAAAGCAAACACCTTTCAGACAGAGAATTTTTTTTTTTATTAGCAGTTACCATATGTAAGGGCTATGCTATAAAAAAAGATTGAAAATTTGATTGAATTTTGCTAATTGTCAAGAGGCAAATATTTCATGCATAGTCAGGATAAGAGCATATCAATATAATGAATGATGATGAACGAACCCTGCTCTGTACAAGATTGACACGCTGAGCTGAAATTTCAATACTCAAAAAAGCAACAGTATAAAAAGACTTGCCACTTTACCCAGACACATAAATCAAGGTCTTTGTTCTTACTCCTAAATTCTGCGTGTTTAGCAGAAGAAGCAAATACCAGTTTTAATGTTTTTGGTTTGACCAAGCCAAGGATTGAACCCACAATAATGCACACACGAGGCCAATAAATGATTGTGGATGGGTAATAGAAGTATAGAATTATCCCCACAACCAATGTAATTATTTTTCATATTTCTTTATGTATCTAATAGGTAGGTAACCACTTGCAACACACAACTCATCTCCTTAAATATTATCTTCATTCCTAACCTACCACATCAATTATAATGGAACAAATCAAAGAAACATGTCTAAACTTAACGTGTTAAAAACTAAAATTTCTGTTCAGAAAAAGAAAGTTTTTTGTTTTGACATAAGGTGGTTCAACACCCTTTTACTGCATAGACATATAGGGCATGTGTATCTGATAGTAAATTCTGGTATATTTTTTCTCAAATGAGCAAACATAAGAGTACTTCTATTTCCTAGCCTTCTTCCCTAGAAATTTGCATATTCAAGTTATATTAGTTACCTTATATTTTCTTACAGAAATTGTAGCTTATTTTCAACAACTGTACTTAAAAACAAGTAGGGAGACATACTCTTCTGTTTTTTTTGTTTTTTTATGATATGACATCAGACTTCAATTTATAGAAAGTTTCAATGGTGAAATCTTAAATCCTTGGTCTAACAGAAGTGTTAATTTACAGATTTTCAGATTAAACAGGTACCAGTAATGGAAGGTTACAGGGGAACATTGTTTAAGCATGCTCAAAACTTGAAAAGTATTTACCCTTGCTGGTTCCCAGTAATATGGCACCTGTTGTAGACTCATTGGCATTCTGCCAATTCCATCCCACTGAGTCGATGTGGTGTCCCTAGTGAATATATAAATCAAAACAGCAAGATCCATTATTACTTACAATGCTTCTTCCAAAACTCCAATTATGCTAAAAGTTTTCAAATATATTATACTCATTAAGCATGTTAAGTTATACTCATTTCACATGACAACTTCTTTATAATAAAATGAAAGAATTAGGCCATTCTAAGTAATCCTTTGCTGTAAATGTGTGTGTGATCAAAGGAGGTAGGGTTGTTAAACATGTGACATGCCTGCGGCTATTAATGGTAAATCATTTGGTGTATACGACAGTGATTTGAGAAGGAATTCTTATTTTTGCTATAAAATAATTAAGGGTTGTTTTTTCCCTATTTCTTAATGTAAATGACTGCACTTACATGTAATAAATAAAGTTTTAATATCATAATTGCTGAGTTTGAGTTTTAAAAATTTAAATCTTGCAAAAGATGGAAAACAAAAAAAAACGTTTCTATGCAGTATTTTTTCCAACAGACACAAGCTGGGCTTTAGAGAAAACACATGTATTGTTTTCAATAGCCTACTAATTTCAAATGAACTGTCATTTTTTCTGGTGAGTACAAAAACCATTATGATACATTGTACTGATTCCCTTGAGGGTATACCATCACCTCACAACTAAATATAGCATTACCCTTTGACCTTGAAAATCAAAATATACAAAATATGTAAATAAATTTCACACATCAGAACTAGAACATTACCTTTATTTTGCCGATAGGTTTTGGTTTCTTTGAATTTCTAGACAGATAATAGTTTTCAGTAGACGCCATACTTATTATCAGATGTCGACCAGTAGGGTCTAGAAACATTTTATGCACACTATCCTCCACAAACTTTGGAATCTCCACCTCTGAAATGCAAAATTCCAAACTTGGAAACCTAGTAACAAAGACAGAAAATAAATGTAATTTACCGATTTTCTGATTAAATAGGGTCCAGTAATGGCAGGTTACAGGGGTACATTTTTTAGCATGTTTAAAACTAAAAGTAATTACCCTTGCTGGTTCCCAGTAATCTGGCACCTGTTGTAGACTCATTGGCAGTCTAAATCTAAAGGTTTCATTTCATTATATTCTGTCAGACTGAACTTTTGTCTGAAAGCAGGCTGTCATGTTTCCTTGACTGAGTAACTTTTGATAAAACATTTCATTAAAGTTTGGTAAGAGTTTTTGGCGAGAGTGCATAATAGCCAACACCCATGTATGATATGCACACTCCATAATTTTTATACCCAATTCAATTTTGCTGAAAATTGCACACATCCAAGGCAACCATATGAATAATCAACCATTAAAATTTGAAGGATGTCTTATGAAAAATGAAGGAGCTATTCACTACACAATCTTTCCTGGGAAAATATACCAATGACCAATGAAAAAATAGGGAAGAGGCCAATCATTTCTTTGTCCCTGCTCCATGTTGCAGTAGGCGCCAATAAAAAACATAAAAAATATGCAGGATTGGTAATATTTGACACTGGCCATTTAAATCTATGCCTTGTGTAATGTTGAACAAGTTTCTTACCATCTGGCTGTTCTGGATGTTCTAAATCAAGGCGTAGTAATATGTTACTGTTCATCGCCATTACCAGGAAGTTATTACTCACTACTAAGTGAGTGATAGGGTTTGGTGGTCTGGAATTAAATAAATAAAAGTTTATAATTAGCATTTCCCTAATAAGGAAAGAATATTTAAGCAGTAATTTTTATATGGGTACAGCAGTTAAATTTATGACCTATAGACAGAAGCAGAAACATTTCTGGCTGTGTTTCATTGAGGTATGATAAAGGTATCAAAATGACTGGAATTTAAATTTCAATTTCCAGTTTTATTTTTGGGATAATACATGTATGTCAGTTTAGAGTTTTCTGTAAATACCTCAAACCCAAACAAAATCATGGAAATATTCCTTCCATCAGCAAAATAATCTAGATATAAGCCCTCAACTAAACATCAGTGTTAACTTAGTTCCAATTTATTAATAATTTATCTATTTTCTTTTCCCGTTTCTTCTTAGCTTTGTTGGAACATTCCAAAGTCCAACCTTATTTTAAAACACTAGCATTTATTTTAGGACAAGACATTATGTCACTGTAGTCTCTAACATTTGACTAAGTATTTATATGAAAATAGGAGATGTGGCATGATTGTCCATGAGACAGCCACCCACCTAATGACAGTAAAATTTAAACTTCTACAGGTCCCAATATTGCCTTCAACAATGAACCAGAGTCTATACCATAACGGAAGCATTATTGTCTGGTTTATGTCCTACTTTCCTGTCCATCACTTCAATGGTTTTTACAGGGCTGTGGCCATATACTTTTAAAACAAATATTAATGTTGTAATGATAAGCTCTTGTTCTAATTTTCATGGAATAAATGATGTAATCAGGAATAATAAAATCAATATAGCAGCAAGCTGACATATCTAACCCCAATGAATGATATGCACATGCTTAATTTCTTTTATCCCCAATTCGATTTTGCTGAAAATTGAACTAATTCAAGGTGACCATTAAAATTTGAAAGGGTATCTGATAAAAAAATGAATGAGCTATTCAGTGACACAATCTTCCCATTCCAATGAAATCAATGGGGGAAAATACTACAATTATAAATGCACCTTCCCAAAAA
>JARWCS010180102.1:0-14140 GCA_034783895.1 Geukensia demissa | reverse complement strand
ATTTGCGAAAAATACCAGTCTTGGGAATCAAATTTCCCTCGCCTGTCGGCTCGGGAAATTTTTCTTCCCGCGACTGGAAGTTTTTCGCAAATACCCCTCCCTGTCATGATATATCTGTTTAGTATAAAATATAAACTATAAAATAAATTTAAAAATTTTTAAAATTTTATCGAACGAAAAATCCATTATAGGAACATTTTTTACACTTTTAAATGTAGAAGACTTGCAACATTCAGATAAAAAAAACATTTCATGTTCATTTGATGTTGGAAATTATTTTCTCGTTCTAGACTCATCAAATTTGTGAAAATTTAAAGGATTAACGTGTCTAAAATGCGTTATCTCCATATATATACTGTCAGCTTCTATTTTGGCAAGCATTGCAGTATTGGCTGACGCAAAGTGTCAGAAAAAAAAATCATACTTATAAAATATTTAAAATTTTGAAAAACTCCACATATTTCACTCAAACATCTGTAAAATTCTATTGAAATTAATTAAATTACACGTCATACTTCTAAATGCTCATACAGTCTATAAGAAACGTCCGAAACACATTTACTTTCCACACATTTTCCAAATGACCATACTGCCTGATAAAAATGCATTAATACTCAAACCGCAGTAACAATCAACACTTAACAATAACCATGGCAGCACAGCACTTTGGCAACAATATAAAAAATAACAAAATTATTATATACATTTGACTAGAATGTTTGGAGCACATATTGTACTCATTTGCATTTCTTTTGATCACCTATTTTTGTACTTTCAGGACGACAATTCATCTGATAAATAATGTTCAAGGTCAATGTCATGAACAATGTCAAAATGACTGTCTTTACTGCAGTGACTGTCCGATGATAAATTAGAGTCTATACTAGACCGCGAGGCGGCGCTATTAACAGATCGTTTTGCCCAGGTGGAGCCATCATCTTCTGGTACAAGGTGTATCTCCTTGACCTTTGTTCTGTCTTTTCGCTTTATACGTATATGATCTTTTACAAATTTATAAAACTTTCTAGAGTCGTTTCGAATCTGAAATATAAAAAAAACAAAAATAAACTTCTGCATAATAAGATTGAGATCAAACGCTTCGTTCAGTACGTTATAAGTATTTGACTGTACCTCCAAGACAGAGGAAAATCTCCAAATGACATTAGGACAAAAATATCTATAATTTCATAAAGTTACTTTACACAAGCAATATGGTATTTAAAATAAAGAATATGGAATATTTGTCAGAAAAAAGACCCATATTTTCATGCGCTTATAACAAATATTCCGCAAAAAGACATGCCTCTTTACCCAGACACGTTATTCAGACTCCGGATCGACAAGTCTACACTTATTCAGAAATGCTGCGTGCTTTGCGGAAAAGCAGCAAATACCAATTTAAATGTTTTGGTTTGACCCGGTCGACCTTTCGCACTGAGGCGAGCACGTTAACCATAACACCACCGGTCGGTCATCCTCAATTAGACTGAAGGAATGATGTAAAGTAAATATCTTGGCACCAACTCAGACCAAGTATAACGCCAAGGTTGTGCAATATACGTATTTTAATTATTCACTATACCGATTGACTCAGTGGTAAACATTTAAACGTATCAATAAAATTGTTTACATAAAATGAAACAAATTTGAAAAACATGAACCTTGAATGCAACTTGTTTGTTGAATTTCAGTAGAGCATATCGAATACTGATCTCTATTTCTATTTTACATTGTTGTTGTTGTTGTAACCAGCATTATTACATGTAGCTTATATAACGCTGATTCGCGCATGATTACATTTCAATACGGAATATATGCATGAAAGAAACGATCCACATCTTACATACGTTTATTATTCAAAGCCAATATAAACTGCATGTAAAGCGCTTTTCCGGATTTACCTTCATCGGACAATATACTATTTATTGCCAGAAATTTAAGCATTGCCATCTAATGATAAAATGGAGCTTTGTTGCTTGAATTAAAATTACCCCATTTTCCAATTACATCATTCATTGTTTAAACTTTCATCAGTTGGTTAAATTAAGTATAGGATGCGAGAAAAGTTAGGACAGAACTTGGGTCGCCTCCCCAGAGTACCATTGTCCCTCTTTTGAGATAGATATATTTCAAATGCACAGCCAATGGGAGGTTATCATCATTTACAGGCATGCTCAGGAGGGGATGCCCGTTAAACGAGACATTCCCTCGAGAATCAAAATGTCGTAAGTCTGTAAAAGGTTGAGACCACAAATTCTTCATAATTGAAGTAAAATAAATACTAATGATATCTAGTGACTACACCTTATATTTACTGCATGTATTTGATGTGCAAAACCAGATTCGGTACTGTGATTTACTTACGTTTGTTACAGTTTCATTTAGAGTTTCCTTGGCAGTTTTTCTCTCCATCTTCTTCCTTTCGTCATCAACGTACACGCTTTTCAATTCCTGCAAAAGATAACAATACGGTGTACAACTTCTAATTGAAAGCAGACTTTAATGTGAATATAGAAAAAATGACCGCATAATGCAAAATAAATATCAACTAATACTTACAAATATTTTCTTTTCGTTTTTTATTGACAGTTATCAGATAAGCAAATCAGATATTTCAGTTATTCTAAAACTGAAAAAATAAATCGCCCCAGGTACCAAAGACTACATAGCGAAAATGACAACTTTCCTCCAAACATAAAAAATATACCATAGGAAACTTTCAGTGACTCACATTCAAATATAATAAGGATGAGATCATATTTCAATTAAATTGCAAACAACTGTTTGTTTAAATGGAAACAATAACAATATTATTATTTTAATATTTATTTACGGATATATTTAATTTTAATCCATCAAAGTATTCGTTATGTTAGTCATATTTCTGTTAGTTGTACAACCCATGGTAATGGTACTCAGATTTGTGTACTTAATATATTAAACTTTGTATTAGGTATATTTACTGTGCATACAAAATATAATATTAAAAGCATGTCATAAAGTACTAATTTAAAATCCTAAGGAATTTGCCATTGATGTGGCCAAATGTAATTTTAGTGTTAAAAGGTGCAATAACCAAAAATAACACGTGTTCATATACCAAAATTGTTTACACTTTCAGTGGTTTTAAAATACAAAATTACCAATGTTAAATAAATATGGAAAATTTAGGTATGCTATATGTACATTTAAGTTATTTATTTTAATATCTGACATTAATATCAAAATTCTTTATTTTCCTTTAACACATTTGACAAAATTGCTATATTTACTGTGGTTAAAATTGTAGAAATATACAAGGATTTAATTTAATTTCATAAAGACCCCACCAGGTCTCCACACAAAACCTTCATATCTAGAGGTATCCACAAGGATTCATCACTCTTTGTGGAGAATCGCCCCAAATAAATTACTATAAAGATGACTTTATTCAATAAGTATTTCTTTTGGCGTTAAAAATTAAACCTTTACTTCACAAACGTGTGAAACTATTCATATTAGTTTTTTTCAAAAGAATGCACATGAAAATGTAAAGATAACTTGAAATAAAGAAAGAAAGTCTCGAAGACGTAATTCAAAATGACGACTGACATAATTTTGCACAGGTATTTTTGCAAAATTGAGATGTTCATGTGCACGCGTCAAACTGTTGACTTTCGTTCACTACAGTAAGTGTCTGAGGGGCAAGAAACACGGTCTTAAAAATAGTCGTTTGCGTTTCTATGTTTTCCACAACAAATTGTTGACAAATAAGAATGTTTAAATTTCACTGCATACAATTTATTTGTTCTTAACTTGAGTTCCCAACTTAGTTATTTCATATATCATGTCTCATTTTGGTTGTTTGGGTTCCTGGTTGCTGATTTGTTCAGATTGCTGTGGTATAAAGTGTTGTTGACCTATTATTCTCTTTTAAGTTCTATACGAACTGCTGTGAATTATGCGAGACTGATTAAAATCGTAAAAGAGTTGATTGTACCTTGTAACCTTGATATTTTTAAATGTTTAATGAACTCAACTTCATCCAAAGAGGTGAATGTTACAAAATATTTTTATATTCAAAAAGTTATATGGGGTCAAAATTAAATAATGATAATTACATTTTGAAAATTAGAAGAAAAGGTTTTCATGTAGGGTTCATATAATTTGAGGGGGTCTAATTTTCGAAAGTTTTACCAACTGAACCCGACTAATTACAATAGAAAAGTAACCTTTAATTGCACTAATTTAACTGACTGGGGTATCCTATAAGATGAAAAAGAATATATTCCTAATTGCAATATAACTAGATATCAAATCTACAGACGTGCTAGTCCCCCACAATATAGTTAATTTACATTGTATACAGTTTATATTATATATACAAGGTAGTCTGACTGAAAAAGTTGGGCAGTCAGAATATTCATTTCATATTTGCTCTGATAATGAAATATCCAATTAATATACTGATGTTTTCTATTGAAAAGACTTCCGCCTCCATTTTGTAAAAGACATGCAAAAAAGTAAACATTAACCCAACATGGCTTGGATACGATTGTCAACTATATATTTAATACTAAAGAGAGGAGTATTTGATAAGAACGCCACCTAACAACCAGTTTTAGAACATAACATGATCTTCACTGTTTTGGAAAATATAGACATTGAGTTGATGTTTTATTTACAAAGAAAATTTTTTTCATGTTTCCCTAATTTTAAACTGTAATGAAGTTTGCATACCTTAAGTTGACGACCATCCATTGTAAAAGTGTTGTGAAGAACTAATGTCATTTTAACCTTTTTGTTATGTCTTAATAATGTTTACTTTATATATTAACTTTTAGACGTTCATGCAAAAGATGTACTAATCTACCCAATTATTACCCTATGTACCCAGGAACTTCATTACATATTTATGAATTACACCCGCGCTTGTCTGCAGTAGAGATTGTCGCTATGGTTACAACGCAAATGCAAATAAGAGAAAATGACATCAAATTTTATGACGTGAGGAGATTAATGAATAATTAAGTGGTTGTTTCCCTGAAACAAGTACTAATGATGCCTGATGGTACAATAAGTCGTTTTCAGTTCTACAATACGCAGGAGCTTTTCCGTAAATAAGTTAAAAAGAATAATTACAAGTTGACATGTTCTATTTTTGAATCTGGCATTTGTTTGGTTTTTTTGCAATGAATTTAAGGTACTGGTTCCTCTGAAAATCTATGTAAGGCCACACTAAACTAATATAATGACTAAGTCTTCAGATCCGCTTGTTCCCTAAATCACGAGAAAAAACTTTATCGCTTCAATTTAGTCAGTTTAGTAAAATTTTCGTCATTTTGTCATCAAAATGAAGTAAAAAAGCATCGTTCTCTTCTAAATATACTGAAAATGACACAAAAATTAAAAAAATGGGCTTTTCACAGCAATTATATATTTATTAGGATGCTCACCAATTTTTTGCTATTTCATGAGAAAATTTTAAAAACGGTCGCTAGCACCCATATTTACCTCTGTCACAAAATAACTAAGTAATTAATTTGGGGTGGCCTCAAAATGTACAGCAACAGAAACTGCAATTTAATGTATGCAGTTTTTTGTTGGAAAACATTAAAATGGAATAGTTTATAGATAGTGTCATCATACATTTGTCATGGTGGATCATGTGACAATTGAACGTTGCCAATTTCGAAAACATTTGGTGAAAAAGCAATGAGTTATTATTTTTAAGTCTGCATCTAATTTTCTTATAGTTTGCTTTTTCCTAGTTTTCTAGGCCTTTTGACGCTTAAGAAAACTTATCAATGGAACGGGTTAGCTCGTGGGAAAAAAGAGATCCGTAGATAAATGAAAAAATAACATGACCACTAATTGCAAACTGAAATCGCTTCTTCAACCATAATCTTTATTGCGCTGCATCTGCTTTACTATTGAATTGCTTGAGATTAATAATTTCGATAAAAACCTTTGTTTTCTACCTTTTCTGTGGAAATCGACCTGAAAATCATGTTAAATTTATGGTTTGCTTTCCTTATTAGATATTGCCGCTCTGTTTTTCACAGTATAATAGCTGCAATTATCTACATATGAATGAGCAGTTATGGCAATTTCATAAGAATCGTTACTTGTAGAAACCGGAAATCCGCTATTCTAGAAGTGTGTTAACGACTTTCGGTCACGTTTTATTACCATTTATTAGCAGTGTAAATTCAGACCGGCTAAAACGAGAGCAAAAAGTAAACACACGAAAATACTCAGGGAAAATCGACAATAAATAATTAATAAATCAATTCTGGAGTAGGAATACATCACAAACCTGAAAATTATGTGATGTCCTTGATTGATTTATTGATTGATTGTTGTTTAACGTCTTGTGGTAAATATTTCATGCATATTCAGAACGGAAACAAGTTTACAAACAATAAATCAATATGTAGACTGTGAGCAAGGAACCGGTAAGGAGGGACTTTTAGACTGCCGCGAGAAATTGCGGGTTGGATAGGGGAGGAAAATTTAGCCTTGTAACTGGTGTGATGGATGCAATGTTTGCACGGTTTGTTTTTCTCAGAGAAACTTAATTGATTGGCTTCCTTAAGAAAATTATAACTGATCAATGGATTGTCCTAGTTATGCTCTGGAACACAAATGCCAGTCAGGGAATGTTTTTTGTCAGCATCTGACTCGTACCTGCATTAAATGTTAAAGAAGATGATTATGGATACGTGGATGTTTTGTTTTAGCAACCTAATCCTTTATAATATTTTTCTTTCAATTATAACTACAAGATAAAATCTTTATTAAAGGTGTCACAAACACGCGTCCGCGTGCAACCGTGCATATAGGAGTCTACATAGTGATATAAGACTTTTAATCAAACAATTAAAATCTGATACAAAATTGACGATAGTACTATATCTTTCTTGTATCAAATCTACTTATTTTTTATATTTTTTTATATCCATTATTCTTGTAAGTTGTAAAATCGCGTTTATTTCATTTATTTCAAATGCAAACTAATGTCGAATTTTCCATCAAATATGCAAATGTTTTATGTTTGAAAAAATAAAAAACAATACGTCATCTTTAGTGAACATTCTGGAAACCCTTTTTGACCAATTTTTGTCTAATAATAGAACATAGTTTGTCATTTTAAATTACGTTGTTCTATATTTGAAACCGAAAGAATTATGCACTCCTACAAGCAAATGTTAAATAGTGCAAATTCATAATGATATCTTTCAATATTTAAATTCCTTTCTTTTGTTTATTCAAAAAATAGATATGAAATGAAATTAAATCGTCTACGGAGGGCCATGATATCTACGAGCTTATTGTTTGAAATAGGGAATCACTGTGCGTGATGACCACCTAACACATTACTGACATATATCCCACATTTTTGAAAGCATATAAATGAAAGTTGACACGCGTATATTAATATTGACGATTAGTAAAAGGCATTTGACAGTAATGATTTCCCTCAATTGTAGACACGGTTAATTTAAGTTTATTGTTTAAGGTCTGGACAAGTTTAGTCGGTACCGTAGCAAGCCGGATTTACTGTACGCACGTGTAGGCATTAATTATGGTTAGAAACTGCGGAAACTGCTAGATACATACATGTATCTCAAAAACACAATTTGAACCACTTATTCAAATTAATCATTTTGTTACACTGTCATGCTAAAGCCAAACTATTGATTGCTATATAAGTTTTGTTCAATGCCATTTCTCGTTTGGCACTTGCTGGACTAAGGCTTTCCCTCGTACCTTAATAAAACAAAGTCCGAACTCATCGTCACTAACTTAACACGATTAATCGTAATTTGATTGAAAAACGTGACATAAAATAAAAAAGAATCTTCATCAAAGGAACAAGAAGTAAAAGTTAGCAGGGTATATAGAGAAAGGTAAACAATCAGGCAAGTGGGTGTTAATCGATAAGAAAACTATCTTAATTACAATCTTGGGGTTTGTCCGGTACAAACATGGATTAAAACATTAACCTGTTCAAGTATCCTTTCTATTAATTACTATAATTATAAAAAAGGAGGTCTAGTTTCTTATTTAATGTTCATACATGCATCTGAGAAATTCGTTGTGTTTTACTGGTTCTTTTATGCCCTTCTAGCAGTACCTGTTGTATATTTTATTTTTTCGAAGTCTACCTAATCTTGTTAGTTTTTTTTATAAATTGTTCATGATTTATTTTTGTTCCTTTCCATTAATTTGTACCACAATTGTGGTACCGCTTTGTCTCTCTCTATCTTTAAATGATGGTTATTATTAACTCTTAGTATATACTCTCTTTCTCAGATTATATCTTTGTAACGAATTTGACTATATATCCCTCTTTCTTTTTTTTCTTTCTATCCCTCCAAAATATATTTATATCTTATCTATATCCTTATTCCTATATAATCATACATGTTCTAAAATAAGTGTATTTCCTCAGATTCATGCATGCACATTGAATAACAAACTATATCTAGATCTATATGAAGTAAAGCTATGGCGTAAATGTCAAACAGATATAAAAAGTTAAAATCTAGTGGTCTCCACAACTGTTCAACTAGAGTCAAATCCCAATCCTTGTGACGATCTCTAAATAACTTCGACTAAAAAACTCTGTAAAAAAGACCTTTCATATCCCTATATCAATTGTAGTTTTAACCAACACACATTAGAAAAATATCATTGTTTCTCTTACGAAACAAAAACATAAGTAAACCTATATTTAAAATTAGTAAATGCCAGTTTGGCATAGATTTATTGTTTATAAAGTGCAAATTAATCAAATGTTTCAATAGGATCTTATCATTTATTGCGATAATAACAACTTTGGTAGTATTTGTGACCTGAATCGTAAAAGCTGAACCAGATTTAAACCTTTGGAGGGCCGGTTTCATGACTACATGAGCGCCTAAATTGAAGATAACGCGATAAACTGTCTGTATCTTACCGCCCGATTAAAGAGGGTCGCTAATATTGATTTCAAACTATCAGATTCATAAAAGGTTCTAAGTAACTGTTGTTTTAATCTCTTCGAGGAGGTAAAATATGTGATAGGAACTAGAGTAGGTTACTGGAATGGTATGAATGATTTAAACTGAATAAAATAAACGAATATCTGTCACTCGAAAAAGATACCGATTTGTACGTTCCAAAAATTATATAGAAAAAGGAGATGTGGTATGATTGTCCATGAGACATCCATCCACAGAATTAAAATATGATGATATTCAAATATAACAACTATCGACCAAATAAGAAAAATGCAAAATGGGTTTCTAATAAAATGGCAAAAAAAGTGCAGAAACTTTATTTTAATATAAATATCCAAATAATATAAAAATTTCGTGACTTTGCAGTGAGAGACACAGCGCAAGGCTTGTATAGTACAAACAAATGATTTCTAAAAAATACAGTCATTTTTTATTTGTACTTCAATTAAATGTATCGTCTTCTCAGGGACTAGTTCCATAAACTATGATGGGGTGTTCTGCTGAATGTCAATGGTCTATAATTGTACCCCCATGCAGACTTCTAAAAAAGTAACATCCATTGTTGAAGCATATGCATAAATACCTACAGTATCTACGCCAAGAATTCAGCAAATCATTCCCACTACAGAATGACATTTATTTGACAACCCATGGAAAATTACAGTTTTCCTATATCAGACAATTTTGTTAAGAAAGTATATCCAATTTCTTGACAGAACAATAAAAATACAACCATATTGTTTTTCAGATAATTTCAGAGGAGAAATAACACAACGATAATGACGCGGAGAAGCACAAATGAGAACCACATATATTTTGGGCACAATATTGAAAATATTGTTTCAGTTTCAAATTGAGGATTTTCTTCGACTCACACACTTTCGGAGAAAACCTCAAGGATTAAAGGAAGTGTTTACCAATATTGATGTCAGGTATATCTATTCAAGAGCCAAATATTCTAGATAGTTTAGCAATGTTGCATACGTATGGAAAATTTTGATTTGCTATTGGTGCATTTCATGGAGTTACGTTTCATCACTAGCATTGGAACCTAAAATGACCAATCTTCCATATATTCTGCAGATGTGTCCTGTTGCTAATTTAATAATAATAAAAAAAAAAAAACAAAAGAAAAAAGGCTAGTAAATAAAAAATATTTTTGCAATTTATGTACCAAAAGTATTGATTTGTTAACAGAAACATCGACAAAATTACCGAAGACAATATTCAGCAACTCGGTGTGACTAGTTTGAAGAACATCACACGCAAATCCTTAAGGAATGTAAATAACTGTTCTTAATGCATGTAATTCGTTTTTAAACCTGTAACTGGTATATCATTTACCAAAATACTTGCATGTTAAGAGCATATAACAATTGCTTTTACTACAATCGCCTAATGTTTTTCAAATGATAGCGAAAATGGCGAAATATGTATATTTATATATAATTGATACACAGAACTACTCTAAGCCATTCTTCCAAATCATTCAGGAATGTATATAACTTTATAGTACCATTTGTCTTCTGAAAAGTTTTCAGACAATGAACTTGTTTCCTATAATGAAATAAATTTAAACTAACTTTCTATATTATCCCCCATTTTTCGCTATTATCATAAAACCACCAGGCAAATTTGATTTTACATGACTGTGTGGAAATTTTGAAATATGTATATATAATAAAAACAAAGCAACTAGAAACCGCTTAGCGAAAAAAAAAAATGACTGATTGGTGTTTAACGCCACGTCGGCAGTATTTCAGCCATATCGTGGCGAGCGAAAAAAAGAAGAAAATACTATTTAGGACTTACCACTAAAGGATTAAACATGTTAAAATCTGTCATTCTGTGATCTTTATCACTCATTCTGGAGTTTTTTCTGTTTCACTCTTCTATTTAAATTGTCACATTCACGGTAAAAAAGTTCTAGAAGATGCTTCTATAGTTCCGCAGATTGAAAATAGCTACATTTATATCTTCTGGAAAGTGTTCAGCTAATGATTTTTTTCTTAAAGTTTAAGAAACTGTAACTAACTTTCTGTAATCTATAATGTTCAATGTTATGTTATGCCACTTTTTTTTCTACAAATTAAATCACATGTTCTACTGTCAAACGTAACGGTAAATCTGATACATGAGACTAATTGATGAACATTTAAAGCGCTACCTATCAACCGTTACCTGACCCCAAACGTTTACCTGTTACAGGTGAGGTATTTGAGACCTTATCAAGTATTTCTTTGCAAAACAAAGGTTTAATCTCTGCATGCGACAAAACCTATCAGATTGCACACTTCGGGTATTGATACTTTGAATGATTTGTTTGAATAAACATAGCAACAACAGAGCTATTGGTATGCATACAGACCATCTCAACCTTGAAGATGGGGACACTTTAAACGTTCTGTTATAATAGTGCAAAATGTTAACAAATTATACGGTCATTATCTATAACCTAAGCAAACAAACAAAAACTTCGTAATAAACAAATATTTTTTATATAATTGTCTGGGACTGAGTGTTCGCTAGAACTTCGTTATAAACAAATATTGTTTTCATATATTAATTGTTTGTGACTGATTAATCTTTTACGTGTGTATAGCACTTTACTTTATTCGCTGCATAATTTCAGTTATCTTGATACAGATTTCCTAATAAAATTATATTTTTTATTTAATCAATAAACAACATATCACTTTAATTTTTAACCTGAATAGCCTGGTTTTAATAAATAAAATTCTGAAATATTGATAGTAATGTATTTGAGTATCAGTCTGTAGGCTTCTTACCCAAATATTTAACAGTCATCAGCTATATTAACAATTGTTTAAAAAAGCATCAGCCGACCTCTTAAATCTTCAACAGTACATCAGCTGACTTAAACAGATTTTTTACAGTTCATCTTACTTACAAAAATGGTTAAAAGTGCATCAGCTGACTTCTTAAATCTACAGTATATCAGCTGACTTACCTAAGTCCAGAGTAGAATACCCATGAGAGTAATCAAAGGTGCTTAGTCCAAAGAGACAAGACAAATTTGAAACAAACTAAAAGAAAAACGTAAACAAAAGGAACAAAAGCTTGGAATCCACGAACTCCTTTACAAAACAGGAGCGAGATCAGGTGCTCATGAAGGGTAAGTATCCCCTGTCTTTTTTTTATTTTGGGCGATTTAGGGCATTTCACAAGAAGTGGTATTCCACACTTAATGATGGACTTGTTAGGTCGATTGTCGTGTTTTATGTATAGTTTCACATTTCGGGGCCTTTTACAGCTTCCGTTATGGTATGGACTCTAGTTCATTGTTGAAGGCCATAATGGAACCTGTAGAAGTTTAAATTCTACTGTCATTTGGTGGGTGTCTGTCTCATGGACAATCATGCCACATCTCCTATTTTTATACTACACCAACTGGCAAACAATTGTCTCGGTCTACGTTTAAATAAATATTAAGATTTAACGAAAAAGCTCCAAAATTGATACTGTTCTATAATTTTTAACAAACAAGACACATTGGGTCCTGGAAGTGACGCCAGTATGACGTCAAAAACAATAAATTATTTTTTAAACCTGTAGTAAAATGTGAAGCTTCATTATTTTACATCAAGATACGCTATATTGCAAACCCATTTTACGACTTTTATTTTTGTGAGCCAAAAAGGGTACTTTATCCTCTTTGTTTGGATTTTTGTCTTGTAATTGGAAAATATTGGAGCGGAACCTCAAAAATTGATGAGATAATAACAGTTTAAAATTTCTTCCTTCATTTTTGTATTTATTAGGACCGAGTGGGCATTTTTTGTATTTTATATCAAGGAATAACAGTGAAATTTATAAAAAGTGAGATCAAAATGGAGCGAGTAAAGTTTTTTGAAATTTTGAACCAAGAATATTAGAAGCGATCGAATCCGAAGAACTATTATTTAATTTGGAGTGACCTCAGTTAATAATTGTTAATACCTTCCTATCCGTGTGTCATTATTAATAAAGGCACTTTGTCTATCTTTACACCGCTTCGGTGGGTTAATGGAAATTGTGATCACCTCGTTGGGAAGATCGTTAGTTCGATCCCCGGTCAGGTCAGCATTTAGGAGTTAGAGCAAAGACTGGTCGGTCCAGAGTCAGAATAAGTGACAGTTCAATCAATTCAGTCAATCAATCAATCAAAGTTCAGGCCTTATCACATATAGTCCTTTAAACTTGTATTACAACAGAGCACAATTTTGCACAATTCATTATGAATTATTATGGATTTGTACGTATTGAAATGTAAATTTCAGTGATAATTTAAAACAAGTCGGCGGGGCAGACCCCAGGGGTGACCATTGAACTAGTTTTTTATGAGGACTAAGAATATATATGGTTAAGCGGTTGGAATTTCAACTGTTTAAGTGAAAAATTAAAAGTTTCAAAATAAAGGGCGGGGCCGATCCCAGTGGACTTTTTTATTACAACCAAGAATATAGATCGTTTAGGGGTGGGGATCTGAACCATTTTCAAGTTGATTTGATATATCAGAAATAAAGGGGGTGGGGCCGCCCCGTGGATGAGCACTAAAATTGTTCTATTTTGGTTGCGTTATAATATAAATGGTTTAAAGGTAGGGATCTCAAATGTTTTTAGATAAACATGATAAATTGAGGCCAACTCCCAGGGGTGACCATAAAACTCGCCTTTTCAGTGATAACAAATAAGAATATACATGGTTAAAATGTGGGGATCTTAATAGGTATTGACATATCTTGAAATTTCACTAATTTTGGTGTGGCCCCACCACATTGGAAGGAAACGAAAGTCCGAAATCTTCGGCACAGACACATTTTCAAGTGTTACCTATGCACTTAATTTCATTTTTCCATCTCCTACGGTGTAGCAGGAGTTTTTGGATCCCCTATGTTCAATGCCTCCCAGGGGTGCGACTGACATTCCGATACCCTCTGTCAACTTGGCAAGGGTATTGTAAGTTGTGATATAAGTTTCAAATTCCTTGCTTCTATAGTTTAGGAGATTTCATCAGTTTTTGGATATCGCGAAATTCGTTTTTCGCTCATCGTTTGGCACCAAAGGATTGAATTTGAATTTTGGGGGTCTATTCCCTAGTGGTTCATATACTCTTCCTCGGACGGGCGGACTGGATTACATGACCCGCTGTC
>JARWCS010179991.1:0-14140 GCA_034783895.1 Geukensia demissa | reverse complement strand
TTTGACCCGGCCGGGGATCGAACCCACGACCTTCCGCACTCGAGGCGAGCACGCTAACCATTACATCACCGAGGCGGTCTATTTTAATACGATAAAAATAGTTGTTAACAATTTAAATATGTGAATGAAAGCATCGAAATGAAAATCGAAAATTTCTCATCTCTGCATTATTGTATTATTTGCCCTTCGAACCCTTTTATATAAAAACTGTTCCCTTCGAGCCCTTTTATATAAAAACTGTTAACTCAGTAAAAACACATACGGAATAACTTTTGTTCAACTCTATAAGAGAAATCGGATAAACAAGTTTTAAATATTAAACCGATTATTTAAAAAAAAAAACAACTATAATAGAGGATTCATGGTGCATGTGGCTGCTTTCTCATATAAAATACAAAGACAGAAACCCAATTAAAATCGGAAAAAATAGATATTAAGAAAGGATTCATGGTGCATGTGGCTGCTATCTTATATAAAACCCAGTAAAACAGACAAAAATAGATAATCTCCAATCTCTATTTGATCAATCCCAAAATTACGGGGGGGGGCTAGATCAATCACCCTACTTGTATTTCGCATTTAACAGCATGTCATCGTAGAATAGAAGTTATTGAACGCAAACTTTACAGTATATAATACTGACGACGTCACCGGCCACAACCGCAACACTTTTGAGGTCTATTAACTATAACTATGTAAACTATAAAAAAAAAAAACATTCAAATCGGCTCAATGTTAGACATGAACATTTTTATTCTGTTTACATTCACAAAACAAGGATAGTTTGGAGTTGTAATTACATCACAATAGTAATTACTCAAAGTAAGCGATATAGGTAGCATTCGTTGTCAAGCAGCCAAATGACGTTTTCTTACCTAAAACAACAGAAATTAGCATTTTTGTAAAATATGTTAAATTCTTTCGAAAATTTGTTCCTTGTATTTAACTGATGGTTAGAATTTGTCTATAAATTAAAGTTGGAATAAGTATATGCAAATTTAGGAAACATTTCTCATTTTTTTGATAGTGGTCTTGACTGCTAGGTGCAAATTCTGAGTATTCTACATTAGGGGTTAGGGAAGTACAATCTTAATGTGTCTGACGAACGGTCACATGCATCGGAGAATAGGAAGCATCTCATATATCTGAAGCCGCTTTCGGTTACGCAGCTTAATAACTGCCAAGACACCAATAATCAATTTTTAATATAGAATATTTTCTTCTTCAGTTTTGGGATAATCAAAGAATCTCAAAATTGAATTTTTAATCATCGATGTTCATAAGGAAAATACAATTGTATCTGATTTTACGAAACTTCCGGTTTTTAAAGTGACCAAATCACACAGTATCCTTTTCATTCATTTTATGTTGTGTTGTTTTATTATGTCTCAAAAGGTCGCACTTGTGTTTGTAGGACTTGTCACATTTCACACATTTATATATCTTTTTCGTTGAATGCGACCTCATGTGAGTTGCCAGTTTGGAGGCAGAAATGAAGCGTTTCTTGCATATACTACAGTCGTGCTTCTCTGACGTGGCAACATGATACATCTTGTTGTGGTCGGAATAACCAGTATAAGTTCTAAATGTTTGGCAGCATTCTTCACAAAATGCATAGAACTCCGTCGCATGGAATAACAACAGATGGGCCTTCCATTCTTGTTTATTGACAAACCATGGCTGGGGACGACATTTCTTGCAATGCAATTCCAACTGTGTTGACCCTGAAACAAGGGATAAATTTCAATACACGCTTATAAATAAAAACAAAGGTCCTCTTAAGTAAAAGTACGACAATTAAATAAAATAAACAGCATCCGAAACAATGTTTTATGTAAACTATGCTTTGTTTATGTATGAAGACTATGATAAATGGTGAACAACTGATTATTCTAAACAGCTGCCTGGATCTGTTTGTATTTACTCGTTTACCGTTCTTTCAAAATTTAATCATTTTGCTAAGTGAGGTGTTAAAGAAGATAGCGAAGCAAGTAAATAAGAATTTAGCAATGAAAAAGAAATGTATTTAAAAATCGATGATGTGGCATGATTGCCCATGAGACAGCCATCCACCAACTAACAGCCACAATTAATTTCTGCAGGTCCCATTACGGTCTTCAATAATGAACCAAAGTCCATACCCTAACGGAAGCTGTAAAAAGCGCCTAAACTATTCATAAAAAACGACAATCGACCTAATCTACTGAAAAATGGTGAACGAATTACAATAAATAACTATTTAAAAACGTTAACCACTGGACTACAGGTTTCTGACCTTGGACATATCGAATACCACTACTGTTAAAATTTGAGTACAATAGTAAGTTTAGTATTTTGTAGATAAATCGTGACTGCAAAAATAGCTGAAATTCAGTCTCCCAGCATAGCTCATAACCGTTCCGTAGACTTCACTCTCATGGACTCTGCCACGAGTGATCTGCCATGACAGTTAAACTCCGCCCCCTCATATCCGCCACGAGAGAAATCCCTCGTAACCCGTGGCAGAGTCTTCGACTGACACCGGACGTCAGATGATTTTGCTGCGGAGATTGGCTGAAATTGTAACAGCTAGAATGTAACAATCTTACGACACTTCGCTCTTCTGTTGATTAAAAAAATATTGATTTTACAAGAAACGTATAAGAATATATAATAGAAGATAAATTTCACGGAAGTAGTTTTGAGTGATGTAGAATTTTCAGTCAAGATGTCTTGTGGGGTCTTTGTCTTAAATAAAAACTTGAAACTTGAACTTTAGTCAACCAGGACTTGGATTATACAAATCACATGTGAATACGCCGGTGTGGTTGAATATATTTCTAAGTACTTCAACTCACTGAACTAACTAACTGAAACTTAGTAACAGTCTTGAGACTTCTTTGATAATATCGTTGTCTTGAAAAAATCAATAAATCAGAAACCCAAAAGAAGGATTAATTTGTGTTCAAGGCCTTGTAGTGAAGACGACCCCAGATATTTCTCACTTTTTCATGTAGACACAGACTTTGTCTATAGACAAAAATTGTGTACTGTCTGGTTTACCAATCCAGGATCTAAATCACTGAGATTCACAATTTACAAATATATGTATATAAACTGTACGCTGATTGGTATATCCATAAGGTTCACATAACAAGTCTGTAACATACAGAATTAAACATGTACAATATGAAACTAGGAGTTGTTTTTGAACACAAAAACATTTGTCTCCCCCCGAGTATGCACATACATATGATGTCCTTTCTAAATACCAAGTTTCATACAAATAGTGTCCCATCAACGTATGAAGTTTTAAAAAAAGGATGAGTAGTTTCAGAGAAGTTGCGCTGACAAGGTCATTTATGCCCACAAAAATAAGGGGAACAAAATTTCGTGGTAATATGCACAAGTACATATGATGTCCCATCAACACATGAAGTTTCATTAAAATTGAATGAGTAGTTTCAGAGAAGTTGTGCTGACAAATTTTGTGACGGACACAGTGACAGATGGACAGACTGACGGACGGACGGACAGATGGATGGACACACGGACAGGCCAAAAACAATATGTCTCCCCACCATAGTGGGGGGAGACATAAATATATCTATGCAGTGAGCTTAGACCGTTGTTGCTAACAATTGAAGACAGAAGCATAAAGAATGACAACCAGTACACTTGGCGGTTATTTCTGCCCCAATCTTTTATTATACGTAACAAATTTTGACCTCAGAATAAACTGTTTGCTGACTGGGAATTATAATAAAATTTGGTTAGTAAGTTTATCGCATCCGCATCTATTCAATTTAATTTGAAATAAAGGCACTAAAGTCTTAACACCGATACATGTATATTAACGACATCTTTAAACACTGACGTATACATAGACAATGACACTGGTATGACAGGAGTTTCTGTGTTTTCATTGGGGTTCATGTTGTTCAGTTTTTAATTAATTGTCTGTACCAAAAATTGTCTTTTGTTCCAGTTTTCTTTGCTCAAGAAGTTGTCCATTCTTCGACAAAATGATATTTGTTCTAGCATTTAATATCTCCGATTTCGTTTTACAAGACTTAAACATGACATACCTTCTTATCTTAATCCGATGACTGTTTTCGGTAGAAAGGTCATTGTTTAACAAGTCCAGTTTAGAAATTCAAAAGTGCAAACTTCAAAGAGACAAGACTAATTTGAAACAAACTAACTCAAACATAAAACGAAAACAAAAGGAACAAATAAATCTTGAAATCCACGAACCCTTTTTAAAAACAGGAGTGCGATCAGGTGCTCCGGAGGGGTAAGCGTCCAAATATAAATAAACCTGAACAATAGTGATTTTTTATTTTATGTACGACAGATGAAACAACACAATAAGACAGAATGCTCGTTCTTTAACTCAGATTTTACTAGACAGTTAACCAAAAAAAAAAAACACCTATCATTTCATTGCTTTAATTTTTCTTTAAAAAAAAACATTGCTCTACAACATTGATTGTTTACTGTTTTAAACGCTGATGAAAAATCATGTGTCTCGTTAGGTCCTTTTGATATTTATACGACTTCGGGCATAACGAACATTTGAACAGTTTTTCTTTGGAATGTGTCCTTTCATGAAATGCAAGCTTGTATTCCGAAATAAAAGCCTTCAAACAAACTTTGCAGGTATGTAATTGTTGGTCCCCCGACGGATGATGGACACTATTATGGTCCTTGAATCCTGTATAGGTTTTAAACGTTCTACAACATTCCTCGCACAATCCATAAAACATATCTCTGTGTAGTTTCATTTGATGGCTCGTCCAGGAATGCTTATCTGGAAACCCTGTTTGATGACAGATCTTGCATGAAAGGCTATCCACTGTGATTATCTTGCTACCAAATTGTATAACTGGTTCTGCAATTTAAAATTAGCAAAAATAATAAATAAGAATTCGACCAACACATGAATTAGTATTACAGATTTGAAACGTGAATGCTTATGATAGCACCTAAAGGCAATAAAACTGAACGAAAAGTAACAATCAAACGTTATAATGCAAAAATGAATAGTTTTGGCTCCATCCGGTCTGCAGATTCAATAACAACGGTATTTATATACATTTGTAAGTTACACTACGATGGAACCAGCAGGCAAAATTGTCAGCATGTCGATTTTGACATACCACTTTTTACTTGTCCTTTTCAAAGATTATTGATTTTGAAAAGGCTCACGATTCTCTTGCTTTCCTTAATCAAGGGTCCTCAGGTGGACTTGGGTTTTTCCGACTATTTCTGTTGTGCTTCCTTCCAAGTTTTGAGGGTTTTTTGTATAACTTTCCAATTGTTAAGGTCCGTTGCTGGACAGACACAGTCTGACAGAAAACAGAATTTTCATACTCTAATTAGTCCTACCACATGTCACACGTCGTTGCTGTTTTTTGTCATTATTATGTGGCTAGCATTAATATGCGTTTTTATCATTTTGTTATCATTTATGCTATCAACATTTGGACACTGAGTAGGTCATTTCATATTATTCATGTGATTTATTAAATGCTGACTAGAGCTCAACCCAAGGAGCGGAATACCCCTACTGTTCATTTTCTTGTGGAAATTTATCCTACAGATGAAGTGTGGTCAACTTTGCATGTGATCATCTCTTATTTAAATGCATTGCGGTCAACATGATATCTCTTTTTAGAATGGAGTGCGGTAAACATGATATGTATTGTATCCTATATCTCTGAATTAAATGTAGTGCGGTCTACATGACATGTACCCTATATCTCTTTTTAGAATGTAGTGCGGTCAACTTAACATGTACCCTGTATCTCTTATTTAAATATATTGCGGTCAAGGTACACTATATCTCTTGTTTAAGTATAGGAAATATGTTTGAACGCTAAATGTAAGTGTTCAACATTTCCATGAATGCCTTGAGGATTTTCATAAGTTCGTGTTTCCCATGAATGCCTTTAGGATTTTCATAAGTTCGTGTTTCCCAGGAATGCCTTGAGGATTTTCATAAGTTCGTGTTTCCCAGGAATGACTTTAGGATTTTCATAAGTTCGTGTTTCCCATTAATGCCTTTAGGATTTTCATAAGTTCGTATTTTCTAAGAATGTCTTAAGGATTTAAGAAGTTCGTGTTTCACGAGTTGTAGCACTGGTATGGCAATTTACATGGGTAAATATGCAGTCTAAAATTCATTTATGACTAAGTAGAGAAAAAGTGGCAATAAGGCTATATTTTGGACCGAAAATCTGCCAAAAACAAATTTTTGATTCCACAGTTTACTTCGTGAAATTCAGGAAGTAGATTGATTGATTGATTGGTTGATTAAATGGCGTTTAGTGTCCAGTGGCAATTCAGGAAGTAGAGTCAAATATTTACAGAAAACTTTTACCTTTTACCCAACACCAAACATGACATATTTGAAAAAGTATGTCAATTTTGCTCATTTTTTACCGTTTTAGAAGCATACTGTAAAATTGGAAATTATGTGCAAAGCAAGAACTTTTTGTGAAAAGATGGAAATTGGGCATCCTACAAATCATGTGAAAATATTTGTTGTTCCTTGAATGTGCTCGATGTTGGAAATGTCGTAAATAAACAATTTTCAGCTGTGACGTCATAATGATATCATATTGCACGATTTTTTATTCATTAGTAAATATTCTGTATTACTCAATAATAATACATTATTTTACCATTTTTCAGAAAAATTAAAATACCAATTATACATTATTTTACCATACTTCAGAAAAAAATTAAAATACTTCTGTATTTTTGGATAAAAAAGGGCATAAACCCAGTACTGATTAGTACTAAGCAAACCAGTATGTAATATATCTGATGATTTAAAACAAAACTTTATTATCCTATTTTGCACCAACAAAAGATAAAAGCGTAACAAAAATGTACATTTGAACTACTATAACAAGGTACAGCTGGATATACATAATCAATGCAGTGTTCTCTGAATCAGTGTCATTGTCATTGTCGATTTGAAAAAAAATGTAAGAAACCTAACATTTTGAATCAGTCACTATCACTATAATTGGTATGTTATTATCTGACAGCAAATATAAAAATGTTGTTCAATACTGTACATATGAATGTTCTCTTTTTGTGAATTATCCATATAACAAGTATTTATAAGAGATCTTCCTCAAAATCCATTTACATTAACTAGTATACTATTTACCATACATGGACATACCTTATTTTGGATGTTTAAGGAATATAAAAACACACTTTCAAACTTTTCAGATTCTCACAATTTTCTCTTATTATATCGGAACAAAAATATACACACTTCTTGGTAAAATTATGCTACTTTAACCGGTTCTCCACAGGGCTTTATGTCAAGTTTCATCTTATCAAACTCAGTGGTTGATGGAGAAAAAATTCCCTGGAAGATCCTTCATTAAACCACATCGAACACTGTAAATCTTTTTTTAAATGAAAAATAAAACAAAAGAAAATCGAACCAAAACGATAAGAAATTTCATAAAGAAACAACTTCACAAAAGGCATTATTACTAAGCATTAACAACTTAAGCAATTGTATATAAATCAAAACAGGTGCCATCTCCAACGACAAAAGTAACATAAAAACCCACTTCCTGTAGATGATCATTTTCCCCTGGCCACTCACAGTTTGTAAATTTAATTGAAACAGGCCCTGGACATCTGTTACGTACACATTTTAGCAAGCCACCACCATGAACAGTCCAATCCTTGTTAAAATTTCCATCATAGAGTTTGTACAAATCATTTTTACATTTTCTTATAATGAACGTGGGAAAGATGGGATGCAAGATTATTTTTATGTTTGTATGTTTTTTGACAAATATGACACTCAAAACATCGAACATCAGAATGTGTCTTTTTGTGAAGAAGCAGACGACTTTTTCTACCAAAACCTTTATCGCACACATTGCACCAAAATTTTAAACCCGTTCCATGAATTTCTTGTTGATGTGTGTAGAGCCCAGACTGAGAATGAAATGATTTGTTACAAACATTGCAGACATATATGCCGTGAACACTGTGGCAACGCCTCATGTGGTCTTCAAGAAGTATAACACTAGATAAAGTCTGAAGGCACACGGTACAAGTGATTGATCGATTACTACTATCGACAGCTGGTCTATATTTTGAACTGAGATCTAGCTTTCTTGTTTCTGACAAATTGTGGTTTCCGACAATCGAATAAATTGTTTGCTCACGAACTCTTTTATCTTCATTTTCATTAGCAATATCTTTTAATTCTTCATAAACATTCTGCAATATTTCCGGGGATATCACCTTATCGTTCCACGTGTCATTCAACTCGTCAGGTCTTCTTACTTCTGAAAAAATATAATTGTGAATAAAGATTATGGTAATGTTTATTTAATCCATATAACAAGGCATGCGCAAGTTCTAGTCGCTTTCCATCATTGAACGTCTCAGAAAAACGTCAAAAATTCACAGATATGTGTTCAACTGTAAATCTAAAACTATGAATCTAAATGGACAAGAACAAACTATTACTGGAAGAAATATAGGTTCACAGTTCAAGCATGGACCTAACAAATGCATAAACATTTTACTTTCCACAACTGTACACAAGTTTGAAAATGTCTGATGCAAAAATTGCAAACCATTTTATTGTAGAAGACAGGTTTCACTATCAAAACCCTTCCAAAACAAAATTTGTTCAATGGATTTTCGATTTGTACAACCATTAATGATGCAAAACTGAATCACAGAAATCGAACAAATATCAGTATAGACGAAATCAATAATCGAGTTCTTAGTCTTCTTGCTGGCCATGGCATAACATCAGGGGATTGTTTGTTATCAAGTTAACTTTAGAAAGCAGGGCGCGCATTTTGTCAAATAAAAAATGTAAGATAACAAATAAAATTATAAGCACTAAGAAGACTGACCGGCTGCCACCTGTACCATTTAACCAAGCCGTTGTCAATTTGAGTATAAAGTCCTACCTTAACAACAAAAGTAATACACAGTATACCAAGCTTGTACCATCTATAAGCAGATAAGCTGACAAACTTTAGATTGAATGAATTCTTCCTGAAAGGATTTTTTTAAAACTGCCGATAGATCTTTAACCACCGATTATGATAATCACTGGCAATGAGTCCTTTAAAAAACGGCTGATACTGCTTGGCAACGGGTTCATGCTTTTGGGGTTTTCTATTTTTGATTTTTATTCAAGTTCGTCTTAATCTATTAATGAGTTGGTTTTTTTGTGTCTCTGATTTACCTCTCGATTCCACTTTCAACATATGTTTCGAGCAATCCGTGATCCCACTTAGTTTAACACATTTTTTTCCTTCACCACCCAATGGGAAATAAGGTCACCAGAATTTCTCTACAAAAGTGGTTACATAGTTAGTAGGATGATCACATCTGTTCGGGTAATTATGTCCTTGTGGTTTATGGGGAGATTTTGCAAGATGGAATTATCATTGCTTAGTGTTCATGAAGCCATACCTTCTGAATAGTTTACCGCATAACTTGCAAGTAACACCCCACAGGAATCCACAGTCTCGCTGTAACGCTCAATGTTTTATGTGTGATATATGTTTGTTGAATTATATGTTCTCCTGCAGGTCATACAGACAAATAAATCAAAAGCGTAACGCAGATGATCGTCAATCCAGCTCTCGTCCAGTCCATGTGACATGTGACACATATTTCATTGTAAATGGGTCTGTATAAAATAGAATGAGTCGTGGTTTTTTTGTTTCTTTGGTGAAAGCATTATGAATAGATCTGTTTCTTTGGTGCACGCACTATGAGTAGATCTTATCTTTATTTCTTCTTGTATTGATTGTGGACAATGTGATGAAACGTCATTTACGAAATATCCAAAACTAAACTAAAGAACACCTATACATAAGTGAGAAACGAGATTGTTAATGTTCAACACTTAAAAATGTCATATGCATGTATTGTGGGTGCATCTGTCTTTGAAATGCTTTCCTTAACAGATCATGAAGGATGTTCTCTAAAATTTATGTTCTAAAACAGGCTGTACAATTTTGCTCAGCTTTATTTGCAAAATTTATGTTTAAAAGTCTTATTTGTTTGGGCTATAGTGCTCGTCACAGGGGGTGGGATTCAACACTTGTTGAAGGCCTTGTGGTGACCAAATTTTCGTTTCTAACGAAGTTTGAGAATGGTTTCCTTGATATTTACCTCATTTCTTACCTACTGTATATTTACAGAATCTATAAAACCACTATGGTTTCTGCCTTAATCTTAATACGCAGGGATAGAAAAAAAATTAGTAATTCACTGAACGAGTAATCGATTGTAGTGTTCAGTAGAGTTATTTCAACACTATCAAAAACGAGTAACAAGGACACACACATAGCTACAAGATCTAACTTCACAATAACAAAATAAAGCATAAAATTTACAAAAAATTGTTCTCATTTATTGGACAATACGAATCTTTAGAGTATTTACATTTCAGTTAGTTACACATACAAACATACGAGAGTCCTGTCACATTATTACAACCATTCTCACAGGATGATTCTTTAATCCCAACTTCTAACTCGGTTTAAACGTTTTAACCTAATGGTCATGTTCTTGCTTAAATTATCAAAGACATTTTCTCAATCCCTTCAATGTCGACAAACTCATATTGAGTTCTAGCAATCCTTTAATAAATTTAATCAAAACAATAAAAAAAAAATGTCGTAGCTCAAAACTAATAAACATTTTCTCGTTAAAAGCTAATTGCTTTAACAAATTCTGTCATTAACTAAATATCCTATAGTAAAAATCAGATGGCATAAACGACTGTTGGATTTCCCCTACTCAATACATGGGTGGTTATCCAAGTTCTTCTTATGTTTATACGACTTCCTGCAGATTTGACACTGAAAATTACGCGCATCTGAATGCTGGCGCTCATGTATTACAAGACGACTTTGAGACGTGTACTTTTTATCGCAGACCTTGCAACTCCACAAATCTGACGACTCTGAATGATGAAGTCGATTATGAGTGACAAAGCCGTTCAAAGAAGCAAATGATTTACTACAAACTTGACAGAAAAACTTGTGGATCATTGCGATGTGTTCTTCTAGAACTTGGGATTCATTGCACCGGAAGCTGCAATACTGACAGCTGATAGATCCAACTACTCTATGTTGTGTGTCGATGTGACGCTGTAGGTTACCATGGCTATGAAACATCCGATCACATATTTTACACTTTAGTTTGTCTTTAGAGAGGCTTAATAAGCTACCTATATTCGAAACACCTGCAAAATAAAGTAAAACAAAAATGCAGACAAAATTTTACTGCCTCAATCGAAATTGTCCACAACAAATAATAATTTAGTGCGGTTTTAGATTTTTTTATTTACAGCTTTAACAATTAGAACCATCAGACATGTAAAAATAAAAAAGTGAAAATTTAATAAGATTTCTAGTCTTCAATATTTTGTTCATAAATCTTTTTCGAGTTCATTTATTCGTTGTAAAAAGTTAAGAGAAATTATAAGATTAAAGGTGCAGGATGTGTTTCGGCGAATTCAACATTTGTAAATGTGTATTTTTTTTTTACCATAAATAACATAAAAAATAAGAAATTTGGCTATATGTTTTAATTTGTAAGTCCTTGCAAATAACTTTGGTTACCCTAACCTTTATAGTAGAGATTCATAGATATTCGAAATTTGGCTAAAACGGTTGTGGTGTAAAAAATAATTTGATGATATAACATTTCATGATCAAAGTATTTTGCAGCTTCCTCCCATTTTTTTAACGTGTAAAAATAACCCGAGCAATGTTCAGTTGACTGTATGATACTGACCATTCACAAACAGAAGCGTTCCAAAATATGGAGACGAATAGAGGAATTAGTTTAGAACGGATGCTTAAAGGAATAAAGTATCCACACGATTATAAAATCCAACTGTCTGTATTGTCTGTATTCTGAGTCATATTGTTCTATTACAAAGGTTATATGCATATATAATCCATCTAACCAAAATCATTGAAGCGTATAATCCAGGTCAAAGTAGAATAATTACCATCTTCAGTGACTTCACCTGTACATTACACGATATCGCAACAAAAAGCTCAAAATATCAAATTAATCAGTTCTCTAGAACTGAAACCTAATCGTCTTCGAATAACCACAAACACCACTCCATTACTGTAGATTATGTGCAGTAGTGTAATATACATCAATTAAACAGGATGTTTTTTATTTGCAAAACATGCATTACTTTTACCCTCTCGTCAATAAATTACCTTGTTCTTGGAGAGGATCAATTCTCTTTGTCGGTGGCACATTATTTCCTGCAAAAATATAAGAAGAATGTATCATCGATCTAATAATATTTGATTAAGGTACTTTATATCAATATTAGGGCATGCAAGAGTAATTACCCACTCTTATTCTTAATAAGCAAAATAAATCCACCATGCAATTATTAAATATATTGACCTCAACATTATTTTTACAGCGCAAAAGCCATTATTATCTGACTTAAGAAATAAATTAATATCTTTTTCAGTGCCAACAACTGCACAATACGATGTGTTCATCAATAAGCAAATATTTCCACTGTTCTTTGGATTAAACTTGTACTCAGCGATGAGAGGTTCATCATGGATAATTAATTTTTGTATGCTTGTTTTTTATGTGATTTGATTATCAGAATTTCTATTCATATGTAGTTGTTGAGTAAGTCCGGAGCAGAATACCTTTGTTAAAGATCCAAGTTCACAGTCCAGGTGCTCTGGAATGTTTGTTATTTTGTATTCTTTGGACGCTTGGTACAAAACTTTCATAATTGTTTTTAAACAATTGTAGAGTTTTAGCAAAAACAAGTATACATGTATATGCTATATGCAGAAGAGAGTTCCTCTCTCTTTTTTAAATTCGCCTCCTTTTATTGTAGAGAAAAAACCAACAAATTCTTGTTTTATCAATTTATCTGCTACAACTATATACTGTAATTCTAACATCTAATGATAAATAATTAAATCATTTTAAGCATGAAAAAGTTTTGTATGGTATCCATGGTTTTACACAAAGTTTGAATTTGGAAAATTGCAATAAACCATCAGGATGACAAAAGTTCTCATCCTTAATTTGGTAACATAATAAGTAAACATTACGTTGACGGCCTCATATCTCACAATGAAGCTTTTGTAAGTAAAAACCAATCAACAAGAGTTTAAGAGCTCTAGGTTGCGCTGACAAAAAATAGTTATACGCAACGCCCAAATGCTCGTTAACACAACAATCAATAAAGAGAAATAGTTGAAATTGTTCCACAGCTTTGTATTGGCTACTTATATTGGATACAAGTGACAATCATATAAACACAAAAGTCTTGGCACTGTCTAATATATGTACGACTCCTTTATATACGAAATATCCAATGGTTTTAAAATGAGAGACAATTATGAGCGTAAATAGTGACTGTTATTAAACTTTGATAAAAATTTCATCTATCTGTGTACGTTCTTTATGTGCAGGACTATCTAGATGTTTCTGTAATTTTTCGTCTGATGGAAATATCTTTGAACATGTGACACACACGTGACCACCTTTATGCAATATAACATGACGAGTAAGTCCTTGTTTACTATAAAACTTTTTGTCACAAACTGTGCAGTCGTAACTGTTTTGCAGATGAATATTTTTATGCGTTCTCAGTCCTGCAAAAGACTTAGCTTCGAATCCACAAATAGTACAGATTCCAACTGGCTTGTCTTCGTGTTTCATTTCGTGCTCCAGGAGTCGAGATCTCACAGAAAAACCCTTATCACAAGTTTTACACTTAAACGGAAAAATTCCCGAATGCTCACGGTTGTGCTTTCTGAGTGCTTGCTTTGATCCATAATGTCGACCACAGTAACAACGATAACGAAGCAGTTCTGGAATAAAAAAGATAAAACAGCACATAATTTTTTTCTCATCGCTCAAATAGCCCTGTGAATATACACATTTAACAGTATTCGTTGGCATAACAAGTTAAATGAATATAAAGGCATGCAGTACGTCAAACAGCATATCCTACAAATGTATTCAATGTGATTCAGAAAGCTGCAAGATTGGTAGGCGATTCAAAATCTTAAGAAATACCCAGTGGCTTTACAATAATTTTCCTTTTTTTGTCAGCGTCAATAGA
>JARWCS010179881.1:0-14140 GCA_034783895.1 Geukensia demissa | reverse complement strand
TTGGCAAAGAATGTTTTATTTTTTATTGTCTGTGTACTATGTATCGACTTCAAACGTTCAATCATATGTAGTTGGTTATGGAACGGTTGTGTATTAAGAAACAGAAACATGTTTAATCCTGCCGCATATTTTTTTTTTTATCTTCCCAAGCAAGAAACCTGCAATCTAATGGATGTCGTTGTTTTCATGTTACTGGCCGATAGCTGTAACACTTTAACATCATTACTTTAGTTTATGTCATTAACAACTAGCAGTAGGGTTTAACGATATTTCAATTATTGTAGATGTTTGACATTTACACATTTTGGATGGTTGTCTCTTGGATAATCAAACTTCATTTTCTATTAGTATATTTTAATTTAACTGCGAAATAAAAACTAGTTCTCTGATATTGATCCTATTGGAAATTAAAAATTAAAAATAAAGAAAAATTAAAAATATAATCTCAGAATAAAGATATGGACAATATAGCTGAAATAGTCATACAGTAGCATTTGAGGGGATGATGTTAAACTTGAATCCAAGAGTCAAAGAAATTATTTATATATCCTGTATTTTGTCAACATTTTAAAAAGTCATGACATCTTTTTGTATCATAGAAGAATCGAAAATGACAGAGGCCAACAACAAAATTGAAAGGAGTGACAAACAAAATACACAGATCATTTAACAGAAATCTAAAGCTTAAGAGACACGAAATTTTCAAAACCAAGAATATAATCAGGTGCTCTGGCAGGGTATGCATTTTCTGCTCCATAGTGTCATACGGTCGTCGTGTAAATTTGTAACCAAGGCCGATATACAGTGTCTAATGTTAAACAATTACATTTTGAAAAGAGTAATTGAATATAATTAGGAAAGGAAATTACATTGTTGGTTACCAGTAAGGCCGTTTGCATTTGAGAATTGACAACAATATTTGCTTTACCTTGGGTCATTGTATTGAATCAATGGCATCATCAATATTCTGGACAAAACATGACACCTGTAGGTAAGCTTCCGTGGTCGAACCTTAACTCTTAAAAGTCATATAATATGTATCTTTTTCCTTAACACTTATCAATATAAATGTGTAAAAGTTCCTACGGATGAAATACAAATTCATAAATAAACGTAATAAGTTGTTATTTGAATATCTCAGCTGTTGAACAGCAATTTGGTACCGACACCATATGTCTTAAGAAATGTTCCCAAAAGAGCTTGATATATGTACTTATGTTGATTTAAAAATATTTTGGCAAGTAGTTTTAATACAGACTTTTAACAGTCAATTAGAGCAGGAAAATGGCAACTAATTTTATATTAAATTAACGTAACCTATGTTTGAATAATTGAAATAAGTCCTTTTATTAAACTATTCAGTCTTTAATACATCTATAATAAGCTGTAAACATGGTTAAAGTGCAAACAAACTTCATTCTGTTAAGTGGGATCACCTAAAGTCATTTTTACAACCACAGACAGTTCGGATTTTTCTTATCATTACCTAAAATATTTCCTGTTACAAAATGTTATCATGTTGACAGAATAAAGCGCAACATACTTAGCAATGCATTCACAAATAGCAATGAATAAACAAACTAGAACGTTAAGCCTGGGGTATGCATTTACTGATATAATAAGCTGATACTAACATGTACATCAGATAAACATATGAAGTAAATGTATGAGGCTGTAATTTTGCAAAAGTAACGTAAACATTTAAAATTGCAGTATGGATTGACAATTTGTCAGCGGAAAACGGGCCCCAATATTCCAGCATAGCTCCTATCCGTTTTGTAGTCTGCGCTCTGATGAACTTTACCACGAGTAATCGTCCATCACAGTTAAACTCCACCCCTTCATTGGAAATGAGCTAGTATTTCCCCACGAATGTTAAAGCTCCCTTTAATTAAACGACATCATTTATAGGTGTGGATTATCCGCCATGAAAGGAATCAATCGTATATCGTGGACGAGTTTTAGAATGACACTGGAACTGAGATGACTTTGCTGCGGAGAATGAACATGCCTGTGTGAATAAAAAATAATAAAATCCTGCTTAACGTACAAATAATTGTTTCCACCTGTTTCTTGATTATTAATCACGGACATACTACAAACAATATAAAAATAGGAGATGTCATGATTGTCCATGAGACAGCTATCCACCAAATGAATATCGAATCTTAACTTCTAAAAATCCCATTACGGTCTTCAACAATGAACCAGAGTCCACGCTATTATAATTGTTATGTTGGTTAAAATAAACAGATATTTTCAAAACGCAATCAATAGAAATTTTTCCTTTGGTGTCGTTTCTGTGAAGTTCTTTAAACAATGGTTTATAATACAATAAGTCACAAGAATTATAAGTGTTGTCAAGTGCTCTTTTCCGATTGAAATGAACTACTTAAATCAGTCTATGTTATAATGGTATCTTATACGAAATAACAAGGATAAATTCTTAACTATCATTATGTAAATTATAATTCTCTATCATAGGTTTATAAGTGCTTACTCCTTATACAAATATGTGTCACACATGTGCATTAAACTGATGATTAGGACAGATGAAAATATATGCAGGATACTGTTAATTTTTTAAATCGGTATAAAATATTTGATTTTAATCAAACAATAGCCATGTTTTAGTAAGCAACAACAACATTTTACAATATTTAGTAAATAGCTTTATCCCAGTCTAAAATATCTGCAATCATAATTATTTAACATTGGTAATTTTGTATATTGACCTGATTGTAATGTCAGCTATTTTGTTTTGGAAGACTTGTGTCTGACTACATTTTCTTGTGGAAATATTCATTTTGAAATTAAAAACTGCAATAATTTCAATATTTGTTCTGAAGTGTACCATAATTTCTGTTCTTATGCTACTGGTGAGAGATTTCACCATATTTAAGCAACATTGGTAAGCATGTATTTTCACAAAAAAAATCGTGTTTACCATGTTAATATCGGAAGATGAAAATATCATTATTGTTTACACTAAAGAAAAACATCTGCACTCTCTAATTAAAAATGTTTTTGTGAGAACCTACTTCTCGAAAATGCAGTCTGAAATATCGAAAATTAGATGGATTCATATTTGCGTTAATTAAAGTAATATTATTTCTAAAAATGCCATATAAATATAAAAAGTTACTCCTTACTATGCTAATACTCTTAAGTATAAGTAAATGTCAGGTAAAATGTGAAATTATATATAATAATTGAATATTTTATACAATAATTCAGTCAACTATTCCTCTATGCTCTATTTTCTCCAATTCTCAACACGGTCAGTTGGAAAAACTACTTATAGCAGAATAAAACATTCTCCAATGCTTAATACGGTCAGTTGGAAAAACTACTTATAGCAGAATAAAACTTTCTCCTATTCTCACCACGGTCAGTTGGAAAAACTACTTATAGCAGAAGAAATCTTCCTTCAATGCTCACCACGGTCAGTTGGAAATATTACTTATAGCAAAATGAAACTTTCAAACAATATAATTGTTAACATGTAATACATGTACTAGAAAGTTAAAATGTAAACATGGTCAACTCAGGGGAGATAGAAAATAGATTATTTGAACTAAAACTAAATTCATGATATTATCATATACTTCTAAGTAATACAAAGATAATTACACGGTATAATAAAAGGTTATTTTTTCTGTTTAAAAGTTAATATCGCTATATTGCATACAATTGATGCATAACCGTGCGATAGCAAGCATGCGATATAACATCTTTTTCCGGAATTTCGAATCCGTTTTTTGTGTCTGATATTTCCACTGTTTATCGTCTGCATAAATTTGTCACATCTGAAATTTGCTCAATTAATGGATGAAGAAAGCATTGATGAAGCAGGTACACTCCCTGAAAGTGTGGAGAATGACACAATAAAGTATCTAGATGATATGAAAAAACAAAAACACGAAAAGAAAAACTGAAAATTACTTGAGAATCCGGTTTAGATGTTTTGTGGTATCACCTTTACAAGAAATGAAACAACAAACTTTCCAAATTAGAGAAAAACATGATTACCATACAGAAAAAAATGAATCATATGATAAAAAGTTTATAATTTTTTTTCGTATCGCATACTATATCAGTCCTTAGTCGATATCATGGCCACGGGTTGATACAAAAAACCATGTAATAATCAATATTTATATTACAGTAATCATTCACATTTATTTAACCTTATATTTGATTCAATAAAAAGGTTTCGATCTAAATCTATCTGCATATATCCGAATATAAGTTTTTTTTTATAAATATCACATATAAATCTGAGAGGGTGAATAACCTATATATCATCAGCAATCGATGTGATTCTCCCAATTGTAATGCGTCCGATGTTTACATGTTTAGGCTGAATTCAAGATATACTTCTGGATTTGCACAACTATTTTGAAAACAGATTTGAATGCTACGTTTTTTGCTCTGTTGAGCTCAGAAATTAATTATTAATATTTTTAGTTAGGACTACATAAAAAGATTATCCTTATTAAAAAAAAATAATAATTGTTTATCAATGATGATATCTGTGCTGTCCATAAATTGTTATATGTAAAATATTTCCTTAAATCTTAAAACTGGTGTATGTAATATAAAATGTGTCAAGTTGGGCAATTGGAGATAATTCAATCTGAATAACAATACATGATTTACAGATTTCGATATGCTGATAATTAACTTTAAGACAAGGTATCGAAATAACGTGAAATTGAAAAAAGAATTCGAAGATATCAAAGGAACAGACATATTAGTAAAATCAGAAGACAGACAAGACCATGGCTAACAAAAGGAAACAAAATACAAATATAGAACGATAAACACTGCACTGAAAAAAAAGGTAAGTGTAACATGCCCCCCCCCCCTTTTTTTAAAGGGTGAGTTCATATGGTCCGGAAGGGTCAGTAGCACCTGTTATATATAAGTCGATACAAAAGTACAAATGCCAAACAAATAAGATAAGAAGTTAGCAAGAACTAACATAATGCACTACTCGTTGTTCAAAATTCAAGGATAAATTTTACAGTACTGGATGAAAACTGAACATGTAATAAGTTGAGATTTGCCATAAACTCGAATTGTAACAAACGAGGAATAAGTCTGTCATTAATGTATACTACTCGCACACATTGTTTATTTATGTAGATTAAGTGTTAACATAAGCCATTCAAACTTACAAAAAGGTTGAACTTGGGTAACAAATATACTTATAATAGTGCTGGTATTTGTGTTTAAACATTAAATTCCAATATAATTATGTTAATAATGTTGTCCTTATATATCATGATAAATAATCAAGGACTGGCTACTTACACTTCTTATTGAAAAAAACAGATTTTGAAAAAATCAGAACGAACTTTGATTTCGGATTGGGAATGTATTTTAATATAATGGGTTACAAACATTTGGTGTTGAAAAATTTTTTCCGACTGCGGTCAAAATGTTACAAATAATATATGTTATATTAATGAAGGACTGAGGATAATTTCTTAAGTAACTTGATCTTCCATAAACCTCTTCAATATAAGAAGATTTCGATAACAAGTATCTCAAGTATCATTATTTCCAATAAACTTTCTCTTCATAAGTACTTCCTGGCCAGCAATATGAGCAGTACATACAAATATACAAAAATGTACATAAATTGATAAAAAAAATCACGAAAAAAAAGAAAATAAGACGATTAAAACAGACAAGGATATATGCAGCTAATAGGTTTATTATCTAAAAAATCTTCAATAAATAATGAGAAAATCAAGCTTAGGGAGAAAACCGACTGTTAAAATGTTTAGTATTAAATTTTTTCTCAGTATAAAATATCTACAATTGACCTGACTGTATGTTTTCGGTTTTAGTTTTCAAAATATGTACCACAATTTAAGCATGTTAAGAAACACACAACTTGTTTACTATATTTAAGTTAAAAAATGAAATAAAACAAATTTTCTCATGTCTGATAAAATATAGTCTATTTTTTCAAAATTTTCAGAAACATTTTAAACTAAGTTAATGACATGGAAGGTTTGAATGATTAACTGACTTACACATTTCGATTTGTATTGATTTGAGTGCTTCGTTTGCTATGTTTGAATCTTGGACTTCCTGTGTTTTGGTTCTAATGGTACTGATGAGAGGTTTCATCTTGAAATATACATAAAGCATACAAACAATCCCTATATTTATTAAAGATTACTAATTTTGTACTATGTAATCTAAAATTCCTGTTACAAATGTTTTATTATATTTAGGATAGGTACAAATGAAAATACAGTTGCAGATAGTCCATTCATTTTAAGGACAAGAACAGCTATAAATTCAGTGGCAAATATTTCTTGCAAATTCAAAACAATTTCAACAATTATCATAATAATTAAAAAAGGAGTGGAAAGGGAGGAAAAACAGGGCAACTTTATTTTTTCACTTCCGTTGAAAAAATAGCTTTGGGAAATGCATATTTATTTGTTTTTATTTTTAGAAATGCCTTGGTACATAGAAGACATAGTCAAAGTATCGCAAAGTCTATTGGTGGGAAGTTTTAATAATGATCAACCTTTATGAAAAACATAATATTATCAATTGACTGTCTACTAAAAGTTTGATATACGCTTTTATTTTATTTTCATTGCTTCATTAAAAGTGAAAATAAACAGTTAAATGATAACTCATTTTTGAGAATTGTTTCATTTTGAACTTCAAAAGTTTTGTAGTATATGTTACGTTTATCCCTGACCAAAAGAGCCATCAGTCGATTATTGAATTGAAGTTAGATTTAAAGTCTAAACCTTTGTCATAATTGAAAAAAACGAAATTTATTTAAATTGATTTTAGAATTATATTCATGTCTTTTATTAATAGAATAACATTCATTTCTTGAATATAAACTCCACTATGGAACAATGCATTTCCTGAATATTAAGGTGATTATAATCGAATGATTTTTATATAAATTTAAAAAGAGGGAGTGCGTGATCTGATATTTTAAATATACTAATTATAACAGAAGTCATTGTCCAATTTTAAATCAAAATGTTTCCGTTTCAGAAGGTTAAAAAAACTACAATATACGACAAGAGCGATGCTGTTTATTTCCAAAATCCATTTTTCCTTTTTTTAACGTTGACGTGCATTTGTGCTCTTTCATACGGAGTATTAACTTTCAAACTTGTTTGTTTTCTGTATTTACATATGTACAGATGTTGTCAGTTTCGGTGATATTTGTATGACCAGTAAATTATTAGTTCAAGGATTCCAATATCAAAGAACGGTAAACAAACCCAACATTTCACGGTGGGTGTCCTCTTATTTTATTTGAAGACATCATACTGACGAGACTAAATGTATCGATTATGTTTATTTTGCTTAAAATTAGAGACAGACTGTTATGTAAATATGAATATGGTTGTCAACGTAATACACGTATGATGAAAACTGTTCATTAAAGCTTATTTCAACAAAATAAGGCAGAACTACTTTCAGCTTTATTTTCACGATACATAATGGTTCAAATAAGGAACTTTAAAATAAATATATGTCAATAAAATGAAGACACTTTCTGAAATAAATTATTAATTTGATAAAGCAAAGTATTCTTTTCCTGTTTAATGTGAAACAATTGGAAAAGATCAGTAGGCCTTTGTATCTGCGAAGAATTTAACGCTGTAGAAGTCTATTTTCAAATTTTCATCAATAGACACTTATATCTAGTTTTAGTTTTCAGTGACGTGTTGTGCGTACGATGTTTGTCTTTCGTTCTATTTTAGTTGGCCATGGTCTTTTCTGTTTTTTTTATTATACAATTTATGTTTTCCCATTTGTATTTGTGAGTTCTTTTTATATTTTCCTTTATCACACTGTTTTAGGATCTTTCAAAATATTTGGAATCATATTGCTTTTCCGGTCCTCAATTTTCGCAAAATTTAAATTTTACTGAATATTTTGTTGCACATTTGTCCTCCATCTAGTCTTCACGATTTAATTTGGCGTTAAAGTAAAACTTTGTTTTCTTGGCTATTAATGGTAATCTTATAGTTAAAGATTTAATCAGGTGTATCATTTACCGTGTTCCAATTGTGAACTATTTTCTCAGAAAAAGCTTTTTGTTCTGTTCATTACCTGTTGTTATCCTTTTTTGTATGTACACTGTATCAACTTCAAGAGTTAAATGTAACAAAGTTCGTTTTGTAAGATACATTTTTCTGTCCATTATATCTAACCATGGTTTCTGGATAAGGAGAATGTTGAGCATCACTAACAATTTTAACCACATCATTTAGTTTCTTTAAAAGTGATTAGGGTGGGGTGAGGGTGAGGGTGGTATTTTCACTGAACTAAGCTCATATTCAAAGCTTTCACCTTTAAATGACATTCAAACGATTAACATACTTCTTCAAAGAATTTTACGGGTCATCACCGAATTTTAATAATTGACATGTTGATTGTTGTTTGTCTAATGTTTTCGATGAAAACATAAGTCTGTTTGTTTTTTTTTTTTATTAGGGTTTAACGTCACTTTCAACAATATTTCAGTCATATCGCGGCGGTCAGTTTTACTGGTGGAGGAAGTCGGAGTATCCGGAGAGAACCACTGACCTTAGGCAGGTAACAGACAAACCTTATCACGTGCGATGCGAGTTTTAATAACTCAACCCGTTTTTTGTATGGTACAAAGTCAGGCGAAAACCCACACCGTATAGGTGATAATTTACAGTGATCTGTACAGGTAAGTTTAAATCAACTACCCAGACCACTCGGAACCCAGGCCCCGAAACAATAAGTCTGCCCATTAGGTTATCGGTACATACTGATATAAGCGGCTTTAAACTGATACTGCTATAAGTGGTCGTTTAATTGAACGAAGTATTATTTTCCTGTTTAGTGTGCTAAACAACTTGAAACCATCAATCGGAATCCGTATGTGTAAAGTGTATGACACTTGTTACAGTTTGATTTAGGATGTATGCAGTATAGTAGGGATGACAAGAAAATATGTTCGTCATATGAAAGATTTCCTTATCAACCACGTAAACTTAATAAGTGATTGATTGATAAGACATAAACACTGTTGTAAGGAGATCATTGTTAATACTAACCTTTCATATCTTTTTAAATGGATAAAACTTTAATGTCAGGCCTAGCCCGTTTCTCTAGAAAGAGGCACACCGAAAAGTCCCTACAAAGTAATATAAGACTTACGCAATAAACCCTGAGTTTGCCTTTTAATGACACATATGTTGAATCAGAAATTGAGTTAGTATTGCCGATGGGAAATGTGCTGTCTTTCTGATGTTCATCACTTTAATTTATTTCTAGATGTTAAAAATAATTACAACTCTTCTGAAAATTACAGACAAGAGCTACCATTGAGTTTTTGTTTCTAATGTTTGAGTGTTCCAATTGTGAATAAATGAATAGACTTTGAATCAAAAAGACGCCTGTTTTTTGGAATGTTAGATATTTGGTTCAATTAAACGATATCAGAGAAAATAGAAGTCACATTTTATTTTTTAATGTAGCTACATTTAAAAAAAATACTGATAAAGATAATAATTCAACATTTGGATAAATGTGAAGTAGTTTAAATCTATAATGCGTCAGAAACCTGTTTTTAAACATCGGAAAAGAAATATTACTGCTTTTAGGAAACAATAAAGACTTCTACATCAACGTCCTACTCATTTTAACTGTATTATGTTAGGGACGTTGTTTCTTTTAAATCTGAGATTATGGGGTCAATATTGAAATACAAATAATTAAATATATGCCAACTATACGTAGTTAAACTGACTGTTTTAACCCTTTATCTAAGAGATTATTATAACACTAATAACAATCAGGTGTTTGTAAGAATGAAAAGGCTTAAATGTTTTTGAATAAACAATACAACCTGAAGAAAAATCAATATGACTGAATCATTGTTTAATTGAATTGAGCTCGTTAATCACACATTTATCGTCTGTGAAGTCTGTGAATGTACTATGTCGGTCTAACATCCAATCAGATTACTCAGTTGAAACACCCTCAAGTCAATGAATAAGTGAGCTAATTATAGACTACACACTACTACTGTAAAAGGGGAATTACTTTAGATACACCTTGATACACCTTGTTTCAATATCAATAACATAATGGTAGTTCGAAGCTTAATAAAGTTTGGAAAGGATTCAAAATAAAAATAATTAATAAATAAGACTCTATTCGATTGTTCAATTGGTTCCATTTATCATCACTTACCATGTATGTGTGATATTGGGATTTTCCGTTAGCGCACCAATGCTTCGGTCAAACTAATTTTTACATATTGTAGGTTTCTAGGATGGTGAATGTAGGTTACTTCAATTTAAGAAGCTCCCGTTGTTGTAGACTCAGCTGTGCTTACGAGTTAATATTTCAGTAACTGAAAAATGGGTGGAAATAATGTTTGATTTTTAAAAAATATAAAAAAGGATTTTTGACTGAAAGATTTTTATTTTTTTATCAACGTGGGATATCTGCGAAGATGCACTTTCTTTCTTTTGATGTAATTAAACGACCGTATTAGCATATCCCATTTAGTGAATTTTGGTGCTCTTTGATATTTGAAACACTACCAAATTGCCTTCAAAAGAATGACATTGATCACGAGGTAAATTTGCATTGTGCTTAACTATTTGGTAATTTCCATGTTAAAGCTACGTTTGTCTGAAAGAAACCTGAAACAAATGTCAAAAGTTGTCTTTCTTAAACCAAGCTTAACCAAAATAAAACTGCAGTCTGTTGTCTTGACGATCAACATTTTAACATTTCATAAAATTACATTCCAAAAGAAAGAAAAATCTAACCTTAATAACAAAGTGGTCTAACGTGTGAATTTTTATGATTTTTTATGAAAAGTGTCTTAACTCCTTCGGATAAAAGCATCAGCAATAGATAACACTAAGTACTAAGTATCATTTTCCTGTTCAATACGAAAAGGATATATAAGTAGAAAGTTTCCGACTTGTATTCTAAATTTAAAGTGTTAATTAAAATTTTTGCTCTTACTCAAGATTCGTGGTATTTAGCCATGGAAAAGGTACATGTACATTTACCTTTTTTGAAATCCAAAAACGGACCTTTTTTAATAAATGAAAACATTTTTAAATATAAACAATACCTTCATTAAAATTTATTCCAGATCAAATATAAAATAATCAAGATCAATACACTGACGAATCAATACTTTTTTTATTTTTATATTAATGTAATTCATTTTATTACATCTTGTATTGTTTGGAATAAAAAACCACAATAAATAAACAACATGGCTTCACATGTATTTTATTCCACATGAAAGGCGATACACTGTTCCTGAAATGGACGTTCATTCTTGAGTTGATCAAACACAAATAAGTAGAGGGAGGCAAAAATTGATGTTAAGAAACCTATCGATTTACATAGATCAGTCAAAGCCAATGGAAATCGCATTATATGATGAAGAAACAAAAAAGCAAAGCCAATTCATTCATTACAAATGATAAGCTCCAACCATATAAAAACCAAGGCAAGCCTTTGAAGAATCAGCATATGGCGGTCCATAAATTGTTAGAAATAATGTTTAACTATTTTCACTGACCGACAGAACCACGGTTCCTATAAAGGTTAAAAAAATCGGTGTCTAGATTTGAACATATTTTTGACTTTCTGATTGTGGTCGTCCGAATGAGATAGTGCTTTCAAATCACAACAATCCGGTTATTCGAAAATGTGTTTTTCAAATCAGTTATTTACAAACAAGTATCATAAAGTAAACCAACCGGTTTAACCCCGCCAAATGCTCATGAGCCTGCTCTAAGCCAGGACCTGTAGTCCAGTAGTTGTCATTGTTTACTTAGTTATTTATTGTTATATGTTTACCATTGTGCAATTAGATTAAGTCGATTGTCGTGTTTCATCTATAGTTTCACATTTTGTATTCCGGGGCCTTTTACAGCTTCTTTTATGGTTCATTGTTGAAGGCCGTAATGGGAACTGTAGAAGTTTAAATTCTACTGTCATTTAGTGGGTGGCTGTCTCATGGACAATCATGCCACATCTCCTATTTTTATATTATAATCGTCCTTAGCCGTGCGTACCAAGTCAGTATCTTTGTTCCAATTTTCTTATGAATAAAGTAATATAGGAAATATTAACGAGTCACACAAGTGTAACTGAACATCAATAGGGAACATGTAATATTTCTTATTTTCTTATAGAGTGCAAATAAATCTTTTTAAGCATGGTCCTCAAGTTTTTTTCTTGCAGGCAAAAAAAAATTATAATTAAATAATTCCTAAATAAGAATCAACAATATCTATCTCTCTATAATGTATTTTAAACGAGTGGATTTTACTACATTTTTTGAACTTTTTCAAACGCCATCTTGTTTTCGCGAATACTTATAAGGCGGCGCTGTACCACCTGATTGAAAACGTGAATAATACTACAATTCACTACGAACCTTAATTTGCCGAATATATCAGAACAGGGACTAACCATAGATTATAGCAATTAACTATAGCACTAACTGAAGAAATGACTTGTTTTTTGTTGAATTTTCTATTTATGCTTTATCGACTTTTAATTCTGGCAGTCCTATAGTCGGAGTTTAGCCTGCATAGTTGCATGAACACAGCTGCTGTACAGTTAGTTGATGGCATTTGATGGAAATAGCCATTTTATTTTTCTCCGAGGTTTGACTATTTCCCGACGCAGAGTGGAGGGAAATAGTTAAAGTCGAAGGGAAAATTGAGTGAATATTTCCCGAAATCACATTAAATAACTGTTTTATTATTCCGGAAAACAACTAAGGAAATATTCGACATTATTTTTGATATGTAGTCGTCAATGACCACTAGAGTAATTACTCGGTATCTTTCGTTATGTGTTGGAGATTTGAATGTCTTCGGTGACGTCACCGGTAAATAGTTATCGGAGCTATTACCCGGTAATAGTCTGTGAAACTATTTACTGGCAATTTCAAATCAATGGTAAATCTTTATAACATTTAGTATAGAGAACATAAACTGAGATATAATAAATAGTTACTATTTGATTGTACATAAAACATTTAGGAGAAGTTAATCTCGAAAATTGTCACCGCCTGCCCTTCCGCACTTCATCACCATGCTACAGAAATCCTGCCCCAACCTGTTGGTGATTGTGCACTGTGATACAGATCTTCCAAGACTACTGTCTAGAGATTACAATTGGAGGTCTTGTACAGGGACACCAATCGACTATTCGATTATACTTCATATACGTTTCAGTTGGCCGAGAATAAAACTGTGCTATCTAAGGACATGAAAGATCTCTTTGTCCACAAATTTTGAACTTATTACCGGGTGATTCCTAATTATAGCCGTGAAATGTAAGCAAATTTCTTGTGTATATGTTTGGGCTTTGGCAATAAGATAACATGTTGTGTATCTTTGAATATGATGATTATTCAAAGCTAAATGTATGTATGATTTATGTTAGCAGTAGATATTCTGTGAACATTAATCGTATAGTGGATTTATATGTTCAGATATTTTTGTTTATCAAAAACTTCAACCTTAAGGATAACCAACTTTCAGTGTAAACATATGCAAGTCGAATGATCTACCAAAGCACAGACAAATTTTTATTTATAATTTATTTTCAGAGATTTGCTTAAACCTAGAAATCTATTCAAGATCATGAAAATCCATGAAGATTTATCAAAACTATTCAAGTTTGGAAAAACTTAACGCGAGGCTAAAACTAAAACGAGTACTTTATACATTGGTAATGACAACGGAAATATGACCAATTTGTCTCACTTTGAACAAATGTCTCGCTTACCAGATAAAAACGTTTCACTACTATTTCAAAGATTTTTTAGACAACCTGATTTCATTGGATAAGATTGATTTTCTGGATTTGATTGAAGTAAAACTTCGTTCCGGCAAAAGTCCTCTAAGAACATATCTGAATTCCGAAGACATTGACATGTAAATAATACAATTCGTCCCACTATTACTTATTGACAGCCAGTGAAAACATATCCACATCATATGGATTTTTATATTGTCGTAAATTGAGGGATCTGTATCTCCAATCAGTGTCAAACAGTGCAGTGGCAGCCATGTTACCAGGAATGTTGACACTACAGTTACCA
>JARWCS010179880.1:0-22599 GCA_034783895.1 Geukensia demissa | reverse complement strand
AGTATCCGTTTCAAAAATAAATTTGGATCTTTTCCTGTAAAGATGCGAAGTAATCTAAAACAGACTGTTAACTTTCTCCGTCTAAAGGTTATAAACTCTTTTAGCCTTTCCCTTTACCCTGAAATTACTAAAATTGGACAATGCGGCGGGTGTCTTTAAACAGGCATGACGTGCCCATACTTCCTGAACACCTGGGTTCATCCCGAGTTTAGGTGGAATATTTATTCAACTTTGGTAAACTTGTAAAGTTTGTTTTATTTCCATTCATATCTACGGAGCCTAGATGGCCGAGGGGTCTTCGTAGTTGATTGTAGGTAGATCAACACTGTTTCACTGCACATTCCCACTGAGCATGTGTATAAAATTTTCAGTGTAGTGTTGTCTGTTCTATGTTTGTCTTTCGTTTCATTTTGTTGGCCATGGTCTTGTCTGTCTTCCAATTAACGATTTCTGTCTGCCCCTTTGGTATCTTCGAATTCCTTATAGTATATTCTGGTATTATTTCTATTTTAAATTTCTGAACATTAGAAAAAGAAGTATCAAACCTTGGTATTTTGTCTCTCAAAATTTAGATATTACCTCCATCTATCAGATTTGTAAATGTTTTTGTTTTAAACACTGATTTTATTATGCAATGTTTCTTGATTATAAAAATTGAAAACTGCTTAAAGGGGAATAACTCTTTCAAATTTTTATTACAAAGAATGCATTATGATTTTGGACATTTTGTTTGGTACCGCGTAAACGAAATAGGTGAGCCTCAAGTTTTATTTTATTTTCTAAAAGTATATTGTAACAACTATGTTTAAAATTTTATTTCAAAATTCTAACTGCTGGTTTTCATTTTATCTGCTGAATTGTGTATTTTTCCTATATAAGCTACGTAAAATAAGATGCGTTTGTACCAACAGAAACTCGAAACCAAGGATGGTGACATATATGTTTGTTTTTAATTTTTTAAATGCCTTGATACAGACTACATATCGGCAAATTATAAAAAAAAATCTGTTGGAAGATTTAGTAATGAACCTGTACTAAGTGTACTAAGACTGTTTCCTATCACCATTTCGGTGTGATTTCGAGTCTTACTTTGTATCGTACAAAAACGGGTTGCGTTTAACTCGCATCGCACGTGATAAGGTTTGTCAGTTACCGACCCAATGTCGGTGGTTCACTCCGGGTACTTCGGCTGCCTCCTCCAGTAAAACTGACCGCCGCGATATGGCGGAAATAATATTGAAAGTGGTGTTAAACCCTAATCAAACAAACAAACAAACAAACAAACATTCACGTCTACTTAATGCTATTTCATTCTTATATAATTATGTCGGCTTCCAATGAATTGTTTTTTAAACCATGTTTATATTTTCAAAAAACATTAACCTTTCTCTTCACAATTTAACGTACATATCAAAGCTGCCTGATAGCTTACATGATACAGAAAATAGACCTCGCTATTTGACATTGAATATTATTTTTTAGAATTTCATTGAATAGTTGCAATCGTATTCCTTTTTGTTACACAATATATTTAAGTACAAAATGACAATGACGAGTTCTTGTGGTAACATTTAAATTTCTAATACCAAATTTATTAACTTATTAAGTGTATAAAATCTCTTTAATATTAAGAATGATAATCATTCCTTCTGGGAATTCAAAAGCGTTGAAAAAATAACCACTGAATGAACTATTATGTCTTCTTCTATTCAAGGGCCATTTCTATGGAAATCTGAACAAATTACAAATTTGATTGACATGACTTTATAACAATTGACATATCAATCATTAACTGAATAATTCCTTTCTATATATAACATATATTGATTCAATAAGTATGCAAATGGTAGGACAATTGAGGCATACTAATAGGTATGGTCTTAACAATATGTTGTACAGTGACTTTAAAATTTACCCAATCTTCTCTTTTTATAGCTACATATGTCAGCTTCTCTATAGTTTAAACGGTAACACTGTATTGTAACTAAACCAACATTAAATACCATAATATATAAAGATCAAGACTGGTACAGGATGTCAAACATGAAGATAAAGATTTTACGATATTTGCAAACTTTTGCACTTGCTTTAGGTTTGTATACCAACTTGTTTGGTCATCACAAACATGATAATGTTGAACTACTTCTTCATGATCTACATGACGATTTCACTTTTGTTGACGGCCTTATGAGACCTCTAGAATTTTCACATTTTCTTTTTTTTCTTTTTAGATGATGTGCTATCCCTGTTACTATACATTCATTCTTCTACAAGGTTCGGACATAATATCATAATAAGACATCAAGAACACGAGTTGAGTCGTATCTTAGTTTTTTTCTGAAAACAGTAACAAGAGTGCAGCGCACAACTTTCAGTATGGTATCAGTGTATTTTAACTAGTTATGGACCTGTTACCGGTAGCACAAAAGTAAGTTGACCTCATCCCGGATTGGCGTTAACCCGGATTACACGTGATCCATCTTCTATTTATATAGGAGTTCGTGCGATTTCTTCCGGATTTGACACAAATTTACACTCCTGATTTTGACATCCTGATTTGACACCGATTTTGACATTAAGGACTCCACGACGACGTTGTGCGCAAGACAGGGGATGCTTACCCTTCTAGAGCACCTGATCCCATTCCTGTTTTGTAAAGCAGTTCGTGGATTCCAAACCTTTGTTTCTTTTGTTTTCGTTTTATCTTTTAGTTTGTTTTAGTAGCATTAAAACAAAATATAGGAAGTCTGATATCCAATCATAGTAAAAGAAGTACTCAAATCTAAACAAATCAAAATAAATAATTGACGCCATCCATTTTACCCTGAAATGACAAATAACTGATGTTTATAATGGCAACGCGGCGTATGTTTTTACAGATGCATGAACTTACACTGGCACACCACCCGAAAAATAATTTGTCGTGTTCCGTCTTTTTATTATCTCATTTTCGTGTTTGTTGACTTGTTTTTGTCTGGCACTACAGTATTCTCCCGCATCCTATTGTATTACTTTCTATGGCTTCCCAATACTGAATGAACGATATTAACAGCATAAAGAAACTAATAATTAAATACTGCAATTAATCGTACGAATATAATAACTTTAGCAAGTTTTGTTCGATGTATTAAAAGCAAATTTGTTGCATCAGGAATTTAATAATTAAAGACTTCTTCAAAAATTACTCTATTTCGACTTACGAGGAAATGATGATCAATTATTTTTTTTTTCTTGAGAGGATTTGCATAAGGTTTTGTGATAAAATTTTGATAGGATGTAAGAATTCCTATGGGTAACAAATGTGCTCGTCCAATTGAATACATATATGTTTTCTGTTATTGTTAAGCACCCCAGGTTATGGCCTATCCTGACAATTATCCTTTAAATAACTTTACGAAAAGAGAGAGGACTTTTCCGATTGTAAACTTTCCGTTGTTGTCTAGCAACATTCCAGACGAACCTGCATACGGTGTGTATATTTCTCAATTGATAAGCTACTCCAGGGCTTGTGCTTCCTATCAGAATTTTATTGATAGAGGGTTGCAGCTGAAAAGAAAGCTACTGAGCCAAGGGGTTCTCAAGTAACGATTAGAGCTATCACACCGGAAATGTTTCGGTCGCCATCATGATTTGTTTGACCGGTATGAAATATCTATTTCACAAATAACAATGGATTTCTTCCCACTGTCGTAACTATAGATTCGTTCCTATAGCGATTATTACTTACGTCGATTGTGAGTATACACCGACTTTGTCTACAGAACAGCGCGGCAGGCGCCCTAGTGGAGGAGGAGTTGCTTACCTTCCGGGGCACCTGAACTCACCCTTGATTTAGGGTTCGTGTAACTTCAGATTTAGTATCAGTGTTGTGTGTTGTGTGTTTGTATTTCGTTTCATTTTGTTGGCCACGGTCTTGTCTGTCTTCTGACTAAACGATTTCTTTATGCCCCTTCAAATTATTCCTTTTTCAAATATCTCTAAATTCCACAAAAACATTAGTGAAAGAGACTCTGTCTGAAGGGAAGAAAACAAAGATAAAATTCAGTACAGTAAGGTGTATTAAAAGACCCATGTTGGGTGTTTGCTTATTGATCTTTCCAGTTTAATAATTCCAGTTTGTACCAACGACCTCATTGAACTTACATATTGGGTAATAGGTTGCTGTGTGGAGACAGTAAAATGTTTCCCTGTGCTCGACGTGTATGCCCTGTCATTTCTGTAAATGGAACAAGTGTTTGGAAGATATTGGTCTATTTCCTTCTTGTTGTTCAGTTGGATCTTTACTCAATACTTACATGACTTATTCGAATTCACATTACGAAAATTAAAGAAATTAATTTTAGCACATTTTATTTGACAGAAATTTAAAGTAATAATCTCTATTCTAAACTCTTGATTTAACATATAAAGATTCATTCCTTGTATTGAACATGGTAAAGGTCAATCCCACAAATTGCTAATAGATTTTGAGACCATTCTTGAAAATATTCCAAATCTTTCTTTTTTATAATCTAAAACTTGTCCGCTGCGTTCGGGCATAATCCTAAGCATAATTCATGAGGAATATTATGTAGTACTCCCAGTTTTTTATTTCGGCTGATGCTACTTAATGCGACTATTTAGTGAACATATTAGGTAGTGAAATGTTTCGACGGTGTTGATGTAATAAGTTATGAATTTGGCAACAAAATTGTTTTTAAATGGAGAACAGTCAGGTTGTTTGGACTCGTAGTAATAATCGTGTTTAATGGTAAATATTTGATTGAAATTGGATAACATCCGATTTCAAAATAATATTTTTGAAAAACAAGTGGTTTAATTTGAAGTAAAAAGTGAAAAACAACTATGAGCAAATACTTTTTACACGTCTTTGTATATTTATTGTAATTCAGGTACTCTCTAGTCTGATTGGGTGACTTTCTGTTTGATCGTTACAAGTCGTAGGTTACTGTTTTTGTTTTCTTTGTTTTTTACCTAACGACTCATGGGGGGTTGGTACCAACTAAACCAGTTTAATAACACCACATGTCTCATGTGGCTGTCCCAAGTCAGGAATTGTGGTCATAGGTTTATCTTAGTGTGTAATGTTTTGTTACATGTATATTTTTATAATATTCAGGTAAGAATTGTTTTTTTACATAGTATATACGATTTTTTTTATTTGGGACGATTCAGAGCTTTTCACAAGGAGAAGTATTCCACTCTGGTTGAAGGTCTTGTGGAGACCTATAGATTTGTAAATTTCCTCTGTTTTTTTCGTGGTTGAGTGAGTCTCTCTTTCATTTACTCCATATCATTTCATTTTCATATATAAAAGTTCTGGATTACAATAGGTGTTGTAAATTGTAATTTGTGTGCATAAATTCCGTCCAATCATCCTTCTGAACATTTTGTAAAAGTTTCAAGCAATTATACGTCGAGGTCATAAATCTCCAATGTTTAAGTCCCTGTTCACTTTACAAAAGTTAATCTGGATTAACTCAGGTAAATGTGGATTAAATCACATTGCGTTCAGATTAGGTTAAGTTTAGCCACATCACCTACACTAGTGTGAACGCAACAGGTTACTGCTAAAGTTGATCTGGATTCAGTTAATCTGGAATGAGTTAAGCCTGGTGTGAACAGGCCCTTAGTGTATTAGGGTCGCAATCTTGGAAATGACGGCCAATTTGAAAATTTTGTACCCAAGATCTTTATATAGCTTTTCCCGATTTTCGTAACCCTGGATGCATCCGTAATTTGTATGATTTTTTTAAAGAGTTGTCTCCCATGTGGAAAGGTATCTCAATATAGCTGTAACAAACATTACATTTTGCCGTTTTTCTCAAAATCCACAATATTTACATAGGAAAACAATTAATGTGATGCGCATTAATAAATCAAACAAAACGATTGGTTTTCCCCTATGAATTTAGATGAAGTAAATTTAAAAAATATAAAAACCTAAATTTCACCGTTACAAATATGTTATTATACCGTCCCATATGGGAGACAACTCTTATAAAGGGAATTCGAAGATACCAAAGGGACAGAACCCAGAGATACGAAAAGATAGAATTCAGTTATCTGCAAATCTAATTCCATTAGGTCGAGCCATTGCTTAAAAATCATTGCTTACCCTTCCGGAGCACCTGAACTTACCCCAGGTTTTTTTTTTATTGGGGTTCGTGTTACTCTTGCCTTAGTTCTCCGTGTTGTCTTTGTATTATTTTATTTAAGTTGTGTATAGTGAAAGTCATTGTATTGTTTATCCTCGGATGAAAAAGTTAATTAGTCTATCATCTGTGTACTTTAAAATGTCACATTCGGTTATGTATTAGGGTTAGAGAATTTATATATACCGATCGGTAATAAAATTGGTAGTGTTTTAGGGCTAGACAAGAAACATAACCAATCAGCTAATAATTGAACTTCCCAAAACAAATGAAATATCACCGAGTTTTTACTACAATGAGTAACACGACGGGTGTCACTAGTGGAGCAGGAGTTGTTTACCCGGAGCACCTGAACTCACCCTGGTTTTTGTAGAGTTCGTGTTACTCCTGCTTTAGTTTTCAGTGTAGTGTTGTGTGTTCTACGTTTGTCTTTCGTTTCATTTTGTTGACCATGGTCTTGACTGTCTTCCGACTTAACGATTTCTGTCTGCCCCTTTGGTATCTTCGAATTCCTTTTACAAAGCTGATTGTTATTTTACTTAACGGAAAAAATGGACAGCATGTGTTCAAAATTCTTAATGCATAATGGTTTTCATTTTTCTCTTATGTTGTGAACGTTATTGAAAATTTGCATTGCGTGAATTGGATCATCTTCCGAAATCATGGGTATTCGGTCAGCTACGCTTTCTACAATTGCACAACCTCGTCAGATTACAAGAAGCAATCCTAATTGTTATGACTATAAGCTCCAATCAAATCTATTGTCTATTGTTAACAGAAGAGAATAATTAAAACGTTGATTTAAAAGCAAAGACAAAAATATCATTTAATGAAATCTTCTTATATCCCGTTTTTGGTAGGATGTCTAATATTTTTGAAAACGTTTCGTTTAATTATTTCATAGGTGCATACATTATTCTTGAATGGAACGTATGTATACTTCCTCTTTCGTGCTAATCCTCTTTCGTTACACCTGTTGGGATGGGCTGAAAAGCAGGGGTCACTGTCAGGAAAATACACGAATGTCGCTAGATGTCTCCACTGAAAACCGCTCAATACAACATGCTATCTGTCAAGGGGTTGTTCCATGCGGCACATAGCGAATCGAAAATCCTTGAGCTTTTAAAACAGATTGAAATTTTGATTGACAAAATGATAATTTTCTATTTCGTTTACGTAAAGACAGATTAACTGTAAACAATAATAATAAAGAGAACCATTACAACGTAAACAAAAATATAGATTTTTCCCATACTGATGCAGATAGGTGGGACCTCATCTTTATGCTTGATATAACCAATGATTCATTGAATTGTTTGGCATTAGAACCAACACCTAGGAACATTTTTCGGGGTTGAAAGTTAATTTATCAAAAACCGCAGCAACATGGATTGAAAGAAATAAAATTTGACAAGAATGGTCCACAGCCGATAAAATGGACTCGAAATTTCAAAACATTTAGGCATTATTTTGACTCCGATTTTATAGTAAAAACTTAAATTTTTGTGGTTGAGAATATGGATAGTGATATCAAATTTTTTGAGAATTCGGTATTGATCTTAAATTGGAAAATTGTTCTCTTAAAAAACCACTTTGCTTTTCGAAGTTAATATATGTGAATTTGTCTTATTATGCTGCAAGAAATCAAAAATCCATAAAAGACTTTATTTGGGATAAGTGACCCCATAAATCAAAAAGGAAGTACTTCAGAAAACTTTACAAAACAGGAGTTGTATAAGGTGCTTCGGAAGGGTAAGCATCACTGCCTGCATGCAACACCCACTTCTTTAAAAAGTACCGTTAAGGTCCCGGGTCCAAATTCGAATTAATTTTAAATCATATTTTGTGTAAAAGCATTTTTGACGTTTCAAAGCAAAATATAAACTTAAAACATAAATTCAACATTCAAATAACAGGTATTCAACATTTTGGAATCCTGTTTTAGTTCTTTCTTTCTTATTTTAATACTTGAGTATCACTTCTTTTAGTTTTAAAATATTTTTCATTCCAACGATGACCCTAAGTTTTTTTATTAAAGAATAAATATTAAAGATAAGCTGTATAAAATATTAGACATGTTCAAAAATGTGTTTTATTAAACCGGAGAAAAAGCGTTATACGAATTGCATCTACTATTTATTTTTTCAGATGTGAGCTGCGGATGTACAGATGTTGATTGTGATAGTTTGAATTTCAAGCTTGCAAATTGTCCAGTTCCCGGAATAAATTCAGGAGAAAACATTGCATGGGCATTTGTATTACATAAGAGATAAAGAATCCTTGAAATTATCTAGTGACAACTGGGCAGGAAAAACATTGACTGTATTAGCAGGATGCAGGGCTTCGTTTAAATTATGTTGTTAAACGTTTTGTTTTCATGTTTGACACAGATTTAGCAACCAGACCTAACCGATACACTTATAAATTCTATAAATAAAATCCTATTGTTAGATTCTAAATACTTTTCTTTAGAAAAGCTGCACAATATGCAGTACATTTATTTACTTATAAATTGTTTAATTTAAGCCTGCTCACTTAGCCAAATGCCATATAAGGCTTTAATCACTAGGCGTCCATCATCCATCGGTCTGTCCGTTAAATAATACCGAATCCATTTTCTTTGCAACCAGTAGGACAAACAAAACTTGACCTGAAGCATATACGTCATAGCATATTGCAAAGTTGCACACATGTATACCACCCTGGTCAGTCAACAAACATTATATAGACAGTTTGATTTGTGATTGGTCAAACTATTACAAATTCATCACCTCTAAAAATATAAAGCCAAAATGAACCCAAACTTGGAATAAGGCATCCGTGGATTACCTTTATAAAGAATAGTAGTAGGCACAGCCATCTAGTGAAGTGGAGGGGACTATCATCACAATAAATAATTTAACTATAATCATTTATTCACCATTTTGTCGATAGACTTGGTCGATTGTCGTGTCGTGTAAATTTCAAGCAAAGGAACAGCGCCTTGATTGCTGTTCTTTATCTCAAAGTTACAGTGAGTCCTTCAACACGGAGGAAAAACTCACATTTGACTGTAAGTTCAAGACGGCCCCTAGCACATGTTTCTTTGCTAGATGTTCACGGCAGTACATCTGCCCATTGAAGCACATAAATGGGGGATTAGGTCAACAAAGGTGGATGGCTGTCTCATGGATAATCCTGCCACATCTCCTATTTTTATATTAATATAGTTATTATGATTTATAATCCGCAAAGCAGACTAATTTTACTATGGCTTAGGATCAAATACATAACAATCAAATATTTTAAAGGGTAACTGCATCTAGATGTTAAGTTTTATCGAGAAGTTTTGGAAATATATTTAACCTACCATTTTTAAAATTCATTGTTTGAGTGGTTTCTAATTCATTTATGCCATATATTCTCTTTTTATAAACACGGTACATAGGCTTGTCAAGGAAAATAAAATTTTACCTCCAAACATTAAAAGATTTTTTAACACACTAAAAAAATACCAGATAGAAATTTGAATGCAAAGAAAATAACTCAATACACACGCAAAACCGTTTTTCTATGTTTTTAAAACCCATTAAAATACCTTCATTAAAAGACACTCCACCCCTATCAAATTGATAACTTAAAACCATAAGAGAACACGTAATGCCAGATGTTATTATGGACAATGTTCTGTGACATTTCACCGGGCAACGATTGTATGACATTATAATGCTTGCTCATGTATGAGACATTCAGAAGGTGGAACAGACAGCGCGCTCTTGTTTTTCCGTTCTAATTTATCTTGACGGTTGTTATTTGTAGGTAGATTACACGAAAAATCAACAGTATAACGAATTTCAGTATGAAAACTGAATAACAGATGAATACCTTGTTATGAGTTCGCAAATCAAATTTTTGTTTATATAAAATATAGTTTCATGTTAACATAAATATGAGTGTTATAAAGCTTAAGGCTTACATAATGTGTCACGCCTGCGACGAAGTCCCGAAAGCGAGACATAGGTATTACTTCCTGACGGCGGAGTTACTATTTTTGTAATTAATTTTTATTGCAAGCTCTATATCTGCAACAATAAGACCTAACGGACAAAATTTGGTGTCTCTATTGTTCGCGTTGCGGCATTGTCGTATAACCACATGACAAATGTAGCTTTCACGTACACATTGACTATTTAAATATCTGGAGACCTCTAAAATTCGGTCTTCCAGCCCTGATTTTTACTCCATATCTTTTCATTTTTTACAAATTAACAGAGAAATTTAAGACTGTCCCAAATAGCTTTAGGCACACGAATGGAACAAATAAACTGTGCGAAGAATTTGTTTTTGTTCTCTTGTTAAAAACAGTTTTGGATTTAAATATTGCATGTTAAAGATGTTAGTCCAAAACAATTCACATACAACGAGATTCTCAAATTAAAACAGAGATAATCTGAAAGTAAAACCAACCGTTTTTGACAGAATTCACTGTGCTTATTTTCTTATTTAGAAAAAAATGAACCGGATAAACAGCAGGAATCGCATAGAATTATTTCAGTTGATAGATAAAAGACGGTTCTTTGAAGTTCAATAACAACAATACGATGGCTGAATTTTAATTTGAATTCGAAAGCGGACAGCTTCATTCTATATATCACAATTTGTTCCGTGTACATTTACAACGTTTTACAGTGCTTAACCAATTGGAACACTTCAATGTTAATTCATGTTGCCAAAGAAGTTCTTATTCATTTTACAGACATAAATATAAAAAAACGAAAACATAACAGATAAGTTTATCTTTGGGCTAAACTATCACATTTATGAGATCATATTCATTTAATTCACAGTAAATTCTGCAAGAACTGAACATGACTGTTGATAAAATCGATACAGTACACAATTTAAACACTATTTTAAGAATAACCCCGTAAGTTGAATATCTTATACTGGTAAACAATTACGGCAACATCAACTTTTTAATTTTATATCCTGTAATTTTGGAATTAAATTATAACCACATGCATTTGTATATGCAGTTATGACAAAAATATAACATGTATAAGAACAGTCGGCGAACAAAGGAACAAGAATACGGAAATTCTTCTTGGACAATTTCGTCTTCCCTATTGAGGCCTTTCTTTTGCGCAATCAGATATTATGTTTTGCTGTCACAAAACTGTGGTAATGTGACGTCGTAGAAACAAAAAGATTCGAAAAGGGCCAACAAATCAGCCCTCTGGCACTGAAAAGAGTACAACATTTGGTCGATAATCGGCGCAGTGATACAGAACTTGTTAATTTTAATTTATTTTGTCTCGAAGTGAATTTGTAAGGTTTGTTTTATGCAATTTTTCGTCGATTCAAGTTAACATAATCATACATGATCGGAGCCTATTTATGTCAGATCTGGATGTGAAAATTCGTTTTTGGTGCTAAAAGGTTAATTAGCCCATGTTGGATTACTTCCTGTTCCGGTAACACATGAAAATACAGAGGCAAAATGCAGTGGAGAATACGAAGATTATAGAGCATCCAAGAAGCTCGGCTTTAGCCATTATTCTTATTTAACACGCCTGCAGCGTTGTGTATATCGAAGGAAGCATTTGTCCAACAGTTCCTACTATAACATTTTTCCCTATCAAAAAGAATTTGATCAAGTTTTTGTTAACCTTAAGGGGTCCAGAGGTAACTCGTACCGCCATTCATTCACAATAGAAATGCTAAGATTTTTACGCCTCTGTGCATCGATGCATTATGCATCTTAGTGGGATATCTCGAATTTTAGAATTCGTGATCACAAATTATAATATAATATCCCGAATTCCAAAACCTGTGACACCGAATTATAATTGGAAATCTTCAGTTAAATGGACAGCGACAACAGATTGCAATTCGAGATCCCGAATTTCAGAATAAGTTACCTCGATCTTCTAGAGCACCTAATCCTACTCCTATTTGTAATGGAATTCGTGAATTCCAAGCCTTTGTTCCGTTTGTTTTCGGTTTATTTTTTAATTGCGTTTCAAATTTGTCTTTACTCGTTGGACTGTGCACTTTTGATCTCTCACATGTCTACACATTGACTTTTGATTCGAGATAAAATTTTCAGAAATTATTATCACGAAGTTTACTTGGATATCATGAATTCAAGAATTCGCCATAACGGATTAAAAGTAAAAAAAATAATTCGAAAACCGTAATCTCGAATTAAAATTCGATAAAACGAATTCTTCGAAAAACCTTGATCACGAATAATATATCATGATAATGAATTAGAAGTTAATTTGTGATTGGTCCTAAATGGGATTTCGTACAAATGGTTTGTGTGTTAATTTTTGTGTGAAATATCTCAATAGATTTGAACTTAACATTTGGTGAAATGGTCCTATAAAGATAAGATGTCTTTCTGCCACCAACCAACAATATTCGTTCTTCGGTTTAGTGCTTAGCAATAAACAGTCTTTGTTTCTATATTGACCTTGTAGCGAGTAATATGCTGAAACCTGACGGTCAGTATCCTAAACATATGTACATTTATACTTCATGAAAATTAATGAGCCAATTCACATTAACAATTGGCTTCTTTTAGTCGTCTGATCTGAGAACATTTTCGAAGGAATGACCTTAAATTCCTTTTACAGATTCAATATTTACTAATTTATACAAATAAATACCTGAAAAATTGACCGCCCATGGAAAACACAAATGACGAATTTTACGTTTTCACTTAAACATTGACAGACTAAAGAAGAATGCCAATTACTTAACAGGTTTTGATTAAGTCATCTGCGGGAGTCTTTCCTTACAAAAAATGACAGAAAACATGTTTACAAGTCTCTCCGCGGATGAACTTCAAAGATAACAGAGACACTTCGAACACAAAGCAGGTGGCAAAAAATGATTCTATTTGATAACTGCAAGGCCAAAGATGTGCGCATTGACACATTGATATTCAGTGTAATAAAACAATTGATTACTTCTTTGAGGCCGATACGAGGAAATTAGGACCGAAAATTACTTTCGCTACAAATATGACAGAAGAAACGTTTGCATGTCTCTCTGCGGATGAACTTCAAAGCCGTCTTAAAAACAGATACAATTCGAACACAAAACATGTGATTATCGCTGCAAAAATAATTCTCGTTGATTACTCCAAGGCCAAAGATGCGCGCATTGACATGTTGATATTCATGTAATAAAACAATTGATTTCTCTTTTGAGGTCGATACGAGAAAAAACCGAAAAACTTGAAATTTTTCAAATGAATTACTTTATGATTATAATTTAATGAGTAAAATGATAAAAAACGGAGCTCATTACATACTGAACTCGTGGTGAAAAATAATGATAAAGCATGATTTAACAAATAATTCCTTTTTTCAACAGCATCATTTTTACCTCTGTATATATCCTCCTAATAAACAGTACGTTAATTTGATCATGGCGTTATGATGACCGACACCCATACTTTTTTAAAGTAGAACTAATCAAACCAAAGTGAAATCAGATATCTCTATCAAGTATCATATGTAAATATTTCATGCACGGTTGGCTCAATTTAGCTTTATGAAACAAAATTTAAATATCAATCGATTGGAAACAAGGATTTTAACATTGCTGCCAAGGTTATATTTCGATCGGAACAAATTGGAGACAATTTAAAAGAATATCCGTGTGATTCTGGATATTCAGTTTTTGGTTCATTTTTCGCGATTATTTAAGGCGAATTGGCGTTTGAAAATCAGCCAATTTGAAGCAACAATTTCCCAGGGTTTGATGTTTGATAAAAATAATATGAGAACGTTATAAAACGGATCTTCCTTTGATTCCTACTGTATATTATCGCTTAGTTAGCCATACAGTTTTAATGGAGAAAAGTTTTGTTATTAAGTTGAGATTTCATGTAAGTTTTTTTTCGATTTCCGAAGCAAATGTAAGGATAAAAATATTCTTTTTTTAAACCCCCATACAGATTTCTTTTGTAGAGTTTGGTAATTTTTTGCAGGGAAGATTATTAAATTATCCATCGGTCAGTCTTGTAATATAATTTTCCTATTGCGGCTATGTGTATTTTCCCGAATTTTATTTTATATACTCAATACACAAACATACATACACACCAAAAGGTGGCACAATAGGTTTAATTCACCTTTTGTGTTATCAGAAGAATATCAGTTTGAAAACAAACCAATCAGAAACCAGATTTAGCCGTGGGTTCAATTAAAAACGAACCATAAAATAAAGAAAATAACATAGAGGCCTTGTGATTGAAAGAATGTATTTTAATAGTTGAACAATCAGAACCATATCAAATATCAGCCATGTAAATTGATAAACATGAACTAGTTTCGTAAAGGTTTTTAGTTCATTTGGGAAACAGGTTCAACTGAGAAGATAAAATATATGAAACAGACGAACGAACGGAAAAACGACCCAGACAGAAATAATTACAAATCTATTGTGATTATATCCATTAATTTGCTTCTAAACCCAAACCTACCTTTTGCGTTCTGTGCTTTTTATTGGAAATAAATGAAAACATAATGTTAACCATTAACATTTATACACTGACTGTTATCCGGAAATAAATATGATAACTATTCACTCTGCTGATTTTACGAAAACCATCGACAAAACCACAAACTACAGTATGAATATATGAGACCACTAGAGAATACCCATGCGAGAGATCAAAAGTACATATTAGTATAATTAACCAGATGTTGATACTTAATATGTTAGCGATTTAGTAAATATGAATTTCTTTTCAGTGGTTTTCAATTGAGAAAAGACAAAATATGACTTCTAAATATAGTCCTCATCACTATATATAACTGGGCCCAGTTGTTCAAAGGTTAATCACTTTTTTTCATTGCCTGTTTATCAGTAACCGATCAGTATATTTTAATGGAAATTTGCACTCAAGCTCCATTAACAAAGACGTCTTAGTCTGCAAAATTTTAGACTTGTATTTTTATCAGTGTTATTAATATTCAAAATTGAAAAAAGTCGTTAACTTTTGAACAACTGGCCCCAGAGCAGTAAATAATACAAAAGATGTACCATTATCAGTACTTTTTCTTCGGTCAAATTTGTTTTCACGAAACTTAAATACATTAAAGTAAAAACATTTTAGAAATTGTGTATTGACAAATAAAAAGTAAATAAAATTGAAGACAAAAACATCCTGTTTATGTCGGTACAGCCTCACAGATGTAAACAATTCAATTTTGCACTTTATTAAAGGTGTACTCTCTTACATTCATAAATCAAAACAGTTAGGAAATCGTACTTTACGATCACTTATTTTTAGTATATGTGATTTCTAATATTTAACATGAAGCATGTTTTAACCGTTGTTTTATTATGTCTAAAGAATAGCTTCAGAGGTAAATAAAACTATATTTATCATATTACAGGAAGATTATAGGGTATAAAATGTGCCATAATACAAAAATGTAAATAAAGTTTTTAAGTAATAAAAAAAGACTCCCTGATATGAAGATACTAAATTATAATGTTAATTTATTTTCTAGTTATAACACTATATATAATGATGGGAGCCTACCTCATGCTTTGATTTTGGTAATTTTTCCAAATATTTGAAAAGGTCACTGTAGAGGTTTTTGTGTTGAATTTGTCCGTATTCTGAGGAAATCTGCATTTAAAACAAATTAAATCCAAGGCTTTCGTAGAGTGTAAATGCTTTATTTTATAAAATTTCGCTTTAAGGTCGCAGAAAGCTGGCGGGTCCGGCTTTGACAGTTTATCACTTCACTACCGTTCCTAACTTGCAAAATATTTTATCGTCAACATGAAGAGTTCAACAAGCATCACGAGAAAGAGATAAAACGTTGATTTTAAGAACACATTCCACAAAGCCACAAACTATACCTAGATGTTGATGTTAAAAAAGTTTTCGTTTCAGAAAATATATAATCTGCTTCAGTGGGGATTCTGTTGAGAAACGATAATGTGAGCCTACCCCATGCTTTGATTTTGGTAATTTTTTCCAGTAATTGACAAGGCCACCGTAGAGGCCTTTTTTGTTTTAATAGTGTTAGATTTGTCCATATTTTGAGCAAATCTGCATTTTAATTTTAAATAAAGTTATTTTTTCTGAACAAGTCAAAGTGTTGATCGACAAAGCCATAAAGGTGATGTTAAACGAGTTTGCGGTTTAGAAAATATAAAATATTTTAAGTTGAGAAAAGAAAAAAAATATGAGTTCCGGAATTGTCTCTCATCACCATATAAAACTAGTTAATTAATCAGATCAAAGATGTAAAATATATCCTATGAGTACTTCTTTGGTCCAATTGTTTTCCAGAAACTAGAAAATGATGACACAGTAAAAACGATTAAGAAATTGCTATTGGCAAATAAAAAATAATAAATCTAAAGCGTGAGAAAAAAACATCCTGTTTAAGTCGGTACAGCCAACCACAAGAAAAGAATCCGTCACTGACTAATATAAAAGGTGTACTATCTTACATTCAAACGACAAAACAGTAAAGCAGTCCTACGTTATATCACGCTTATATTTTTTGGTATCTGTGATTTTCTAAAATTTAACATGAAGCAGGTGTTCATCGTTGTTTTATTATGCCTTGTGCTTAGCATCCGAGGTAAGTCTAAAATTGCAGTAAGATTATAGGGTATAAATAATACCATAATATAATAAGGTCCACTTTCGTAGTTTTTAGAAAACTGCTTGTTTTGAGGATACTGAAATTCAACAGTTAGAATTTTCCTATTTATAACAAATTACATTTTGTTGGAAACTGATCTGTGGTCGTATAATTGTTGTTCGAGGAGATTTGATGATTTCACAGCTTCTGACAACTAGATAACATAACAATGGGCATGAAAACATAGAAAACGCTGTTTTTTACAAATTGAAATGATCGATTAAGTCCATGAGAGTCTGTTGTTTTTTTAATTAGTATTTAAATCTTTTGACTTCATTTATTGAAATCAATAACATCATTTCTTTTAAATATAACCGTTTGCCGATACATGTGGATATTTAAAAAAAATCCCCTTTATTTTTACACTGATAGGCCAATTTGGCAAAGTTGTCATTGCAGATGAAATCGAATTTAACAAATTATCAGACTGTTATAAAACATTTCATGATTTGTCATTATTTGGCCAAAACGAACTGGGAAAAGAGACAACTTTTGTCCCAACATTGCGCAAATGTCCTTTTCTTTTTTTAAATCATGTAAAAATTGCGAAAATTAGCAGAAACTAGTTCAAAGTACAAAATTTGACAAGGTAGAATTATTGTTAATCTTTCTTTTTGCTAAAATTATTTTTGTTACTGTATTAATACATAACAGTTACCAGGTTTATCATAAAAAATATTAGAATTTACGAGTAAAGTATGTACAAGGTAAGGTGACCCTACTAAATTTGAAAAAGTACTTTTAAGATCTCGGGTCCAGATTAATTTTTAATTATATTCTGGGTGTATTTCTGCAATTAGACTTTTCTACTCAAAATCTAAAATTAAAACGTAAAGTCACCATTCAAATAACATGTATTTTAACATTTCAGTCCTTTTTTTGCTATTTTAATGCAACAATCTCCTTTCATAAAGATTGTTAATATTTTTTTATATTTTTATTGATCTTATGTTTTTATTTTTTCTGAAAAATATATATATATTAAGGGGGTACCCAACACCACCAATAAAATAAATTCCTCTCGTTTAATTTTCTTTATGTTTTGTTTAGTCATTTACTTTGATGAATGGAGGAAAACATGAAAATTTCAAGAAATTTCAACCACACATTTCTTTGGAATTATTTCAATAGATATATAGAAATTTCATCATCAAAACGTTTGATCACTGAGATGCATTAATTTAAAAATCAGATGATACATGATTAAAACATCTAGATGATTTTTACAGAGTTATTTCCAATAGGTGTTGGGTACCCCCTTAAGGTTTAACTGTTGAAAATTAAGGCAAATTTGTATGTACAAAAATATGTATTATTTAAACTCGAGAAATGCGTAAACCGAAACGTATCTAACATTTAATTTGGCAGATGTGAGTTGCGGATGTAGAGATATTGATTGTGATAGTTGGAATTTCAAGCTTGCAAATTGTCCAGTTCCCGGAATAAAATCAGGAGAAAACATTGCATGGGCATTTGTAGTGCATCAGAGATCTAAGAGTCCTTGCAGTTATCCCTCTAGTTACAACTGGGCAGGACAAACGTTGACTGTATTAGCAGGATGCAGAGCTACATTTAAAGTCTGTTGGTAGATATTTAGCTTCCTTTAACGCAAGGTATGTATACGTTTCTGGTTGAAGCAATGGCATTTTTAGGAAGGGATGATAGAGCATGAAAATTTATTTAAAAAAGATCCACATTTGCTATATAAAAAACCATGTCTACATATGCACACAAGCAAGTGAAACTTGTTAGCATTAGCTTAAATATATTCCGTACCAGTTTGCATTCGAAAATTTGAAAGTTTGCATCAACGTTTTAGAAAAAAAATTGTAGGAATTGTTAGCTTTAAGCTATAAAGTTCGCGGACAATGATTCACGGTCAACTGTTCAGTCAAAGTTTTTGAAAATAGAGATCACTGCTGTGGCAGGTATATCGCTTTAAAATGTAAAGTGATTCGTTACAAATCTGATAACCTTGGAAAGGAACAGCTGCTTATTTATTGCCTGCGCAAAACTTTCTCAACGAAGACTCCAACATTGTGAACATGCCGCAAATCTGTTGAGCACTACAATAACAACAGAAAAGTTTACACAATTATAAACCAATGCTGATGACGTCGTGAGTTTCTCAATTTTCAATTTTTTAACTATAACTGACTGGAATTATAAGTAAAAATGCCCATTTCGGAATTTATTGATTTGTAAACACAGCCTGTCACTCACCAAACTTTATATAAAGTACTTCTGGCTTTTTTAGTCTGTGATGGAGTCGGCTGAGTTTAAACATCAATAAGTTCCCTAAAAATGGCATTTATTACTGTAATATTCAAATCAATTCAACAAAGAACAAAATAATGAAACAAATAATAATAATTAAATATAAAATAAATTAATAGCCTTTGTTTTATTTAATTGCAGGAATTATTGAACAAAGACACAGGCTTAGCAACCAGACCTTTCCGATACACTTAAAAGTTCTAAAATTAATCTTATTATTATTAGATTATAAATACTTTTCTTCAAAATAGCTGAAAAATATGCTGTACATTTATATATTAGTAAATTGTTTATTTCATGTATTTTAAGAACTTGTTAACCGTTCATATTTAGCTCACCTGCTAAACGCCATGTACACATTTTATCTATTGGGTTCATCGCCCATCCGTCCGTCCGTTAGAGAATACATATTACATCTTCTCTGAAAACAGAAGAGCAAATTAAACTTGACCTTTTGTATATAGCATATACGCGATGACATATTGCATGCATGTATACGGTCCCAATCAGTCAACTAATATGGCCCCGCTAAATAGAGTTCTTTTTTCGGATAAGTCGAATTATAACAAATTCTTCACCATTGAAAGAATCAGGCCAAATGACAAGAAGATTTAGAAAAAGTTCTCTTCCTCGAAATAGCTTTATCAAATGAACTTATATTGAGTTTCTCATGAAGATCCTTTATAAATTATTCTCGTTTTCACATCTGACAGAAAAATGATACCGAGAGATTTATTTCATTGGCTTATTTTCAAACATCAACACGACTGTAACCAAATGAACTGAAGCTGAACAGACAGCATCTCCTTGATGTTTGTAATGATATTTTCCTCTTTTTAAAACACAAATGTCAATTAGGTCCCTGTCTTTAACACTCTTTTTTGTTTTCAAAAGATGATCGTATGAACCACTTGAACCCTCCTTGTTATGGTTAATAATTTATGGTTGCAATTGTGGATTTGACCTTTGGTATTACTTGATTGATAATTTCGGTATATTATTATGCGCTGATTCTGTAGAATTTTTCGCACTTCTTCTTTTTGAGTCTTCCTTTGCTAAATTTTTTGCAGGGGCGAAAACTACAAAGGTTATCGCCGAAAATATATTTGGACACTTCGGGAGAAACGCTTTGTTACCTATTGGAGAACATACGGTCATACCACGATATTACGCTTTCACAGCTATATTCCATGCCTGACAGTTGTTGTTTCAGATTGTCTATCCCGTTTTCCTTCTTTAATGTGAGAACTCTACGTTTTATTTTGATGGTTACGTTATCTTAAAACCCATATCGGACAATGCTTTTGCTAATCTTTTCATTTTGTCATTCAAATTTGGCATTTAAATTCCCCTTACCTTTGACCTGAGATAAGAGTGACAAGGGTTTGGCTGTAAGAAGTCGGTATCAAAACTACTGGGGGATGCCGCTAAAGAATTGCTTTGGCGTTACCGCCCGCTCTATGTCCAAGTTAATATTTATGCAGTAGCTATTCGGTCTTTCCACCAATCGGGTTGTGTAAGATTTGTTTCCCTTTTCGGTAGGTATCTCAACATAAGTTTAATGGGAGAAATTGATAGAATCAATACGTAATATCCGGGCAAAAACAAAAATTATGGTAATGGCTATTTCTAAAATACATTTAAAAACAATGCGCAAGTGTTCTGGTGATCCAATTAAAAAAATGAAAAATAAATTCATGAATTTCCCCGTTAGCTCTATATTGAGATCCTTACCGAAAAGGGAGACAACTTTACAGAATTTACAAATTATGTATGTAATTCCGGCATTCAAAAATTGGGAATACTAGGAGGCTACAAGAAACTCAGCCGGGTTGTGTATGGGCGTGTTGCTCATAATATATACTTAAAAGATAGAATGTGGAATATATGCCAGAAAGACGCAATCCACATCTTTTCTGCAGTGTGTACTGCAAAATTTCTCGCTAAGCTGTAGCCTTTAGTTCATTAGATATCCGTGGAGCACGAAGCAAGTTCTAAAAATAGGGCCTTACATTTCTAGCTTTTATTCAACTGAAAAATTTGAAAACAACGATGAAAATACCTAAAATACACTGCATACGTAGCGCATTAAAGTTTAACCTTCATCAGAAACGCCCGTGACCAAAATATTGGAAAACAGGGAATTACGCGCAGGCGCATGGAGAAAGTATCCTACCGTATAACAGTAATTGTGTAGTAAGACTGCTTCATACAGATTAAATATAAAATTTAACAATGTTGGAAAGATGTATACTATATTTTACAGCATACATTGCAGTACCGAAAAATAAATAAGAGCATACATCTCAAGCACGTGGAAGCTTTTTACGACCTCCACACAGCACAATAAAAAAAACTCCGTAATAATTTTTAAAGAAAGAATATAGAATACATGCCAGAAGACACAATCCACATCATTCCTGGATTTTTGTACTGCATAATTTCTCGTTAAGCTGTTGCCTAATAATAGTTCCCTGCACGTCTTTCGTCCATGTAACAGATTGTAGACAAAATAGAAAAACAACGATTGAATATGCCTTAATTACACTGCGTGTATACATGTACCTTGTACATACAATCAGATGACCTTGACCTCAGGGTCAGTCAGGAACACCATTCTTTGACTTAGAAAATCTGCTTCATCACTAAAATTTACGTCCAAGATTTTGCCTTCTCCGAAACTATAGAAGATACTTAAATGAAACTTGTAATTAGGTTAAATTTGGTCCAAATTTTTGTTTTCTCAGAAAGTATAACTTGTCATGAAGTTGCATGTGTATAGAAAATTATTTCATCATGAAAAAGATTTATGTTCAAAGTAATTTCAAAATGTTTGTTTTCTCAAAACTATCCTGGATACTTTAATGGAACAGCAAGTTGTATGGTTGGCAATTTTAACTTTTGTAAATTTTCTGGAAGACTCTCAGACCTTTTTTATTTTGGAAATTTACAGACCAACTAAACAAAAAACGGAAACAGAAATCTGATCATTGCAATCATACTGAGTCTCAAGATTAAAATATTTGGCAATTCAAACATTGGTGAATTTCTTAGAAGTTCCTTTAAAACTTTAAAGTACATTTTTAAGACTTCGTAGCCATACACTAACAAATTGAGTCGATCAATTGCAATCATGACCAGTCTTTAGATTCAGAAATATGGGAATTCAAACTTTAGTAAATTTCCTGCAAGTCTGTCTGACCTGTTATTTTTTAAAATTTACTCAAATGTAATCCAAAGATAAATAACGTTTTAAGATGAAATGATCCAACTTTGGTAAATTTCCTGGGAGATTCTCAGACATGTTATCTTTAAATAAGTAATTGATTGATTGAATGTTGCTTAACGCCCAGCGGCAAATATTACATGCATATTCAGAACGAGAGCATATTAATAAACGATGATGAATGAATCCTGTTCTCGGTAGGGACAAACCTTATTTTGTTGTTAACCACTCTGATTCTAACAAAAAGTACTCAGAAGATGACATTTGCGGA